>BRDA01002678.1:33344-47360 GCA_036984385.1 Crenuchus spilurus | reverse complement strand
CATACTAACTAACTTAGTAACATACTAAGTAACTAACTAACATACTAAACGTCGTGGTTAGTCCTGAGTATGTCCAGTATCACCTCGTATGTATGTCCTGACTCAAAATATTTGTGGATAGCTGTAGCTACGTCTGGATCACTAGTTTTTTATTTATTTATTTATTTTTATTTATTGGTAAAACACACACAAAGACCAAAAAAACAACGACTATACTCATAGCAACAGGTCAATGCCTAACAAGTAAAGGAACAAGAGACCCAACTCCTAAAATGTAGAATATCCATTAACATCTTGTAATTATACAACAAAAATAGAGAAGAAATAATAAATAAAGAAAATAAATAAATAAAAAATAAAAGAATAAAAATAAAATTAGGGGGTTACAATTGAAGCTTTTCCATTAACTCACACAATTTTTGTCTGGATCACTAGTAATATTCATGTTTTCAACAAACGCGCTATCGAAGTAACTTCCGGTTCAAAAGTGGCGTCGTCCAATCAGCGATTTTCCAGGTTTTCCTACAGGGACCTACCTCTTCTGGTTTGTTAATGTTGTTGTGTTTTTTGTAATTTGTAATTGTGCTTAGTTAATGTTGTTGTGGTTTGCACTTCAGGGCCACCGTACTTATACAATATAAACCACAGAAAAGAGATCAGCCGTTTTACATTCTGCACCTACAATTAAAGTGTATTAGAGAGTCATTGATGTAAATTCATATAATCATGTGCTCCAAATAATTAGCCTCAGATTGGAAAAGTGATGCTACAGTCAGGCATATTGTGAAACTCTGAACTTAACAGGAGTGGTTCATCTAAAATTCACTTTTACACAATTTTCTACACGTAGTCAATCAGTCCAAATTGTGCTTCCTTAGTTTTAGGTGACTGTTGATTTCTAGTGTTAGCAAAAATGTCTTTTCATCTGAGGTACATGAAAAGTTGTGTAAGCGTGACCAAGGTCAGCTTGTCCCGGCTGCCTGGGTCACACTGAGATAACATTAACCAGATTAAATTAAAAGACAAACTTGATGTAACAGCTGAATGTGTATAAGCTGCATCAAATCAAATGTTAAAATGTCATCAGTTTAAAGCCAAGGCTTATTTCTCTTAATATGACTCAAAATGGGCTTTGAATCACCCTGATCATAGGGTCAGTTGGGAATGAACAGTTCTCTCAGCCTTTGATTCCTAAATTCAGATAAAATACCTCAGATCTTTTCCTCAGATAGATGCCATTGTGTCATATATTAGAACATTCATCTGGGTGTTCGTGTGCCTTGCAGTGTGCTCCAGGAGGCTGCCTGATAGAGCTCACCACTCAGCTAGTCATTGTTATGGCAGGGAAGCAAGTGGTGGGGAACATTCAGGAAGCTCTTGTACCGTAAGTATACTTATACAAGTGCATCTCAACAAACTGAACATTGTGAAAGTCAGTGTATGTTTAAAAAAAGTATTTACCCCAGATTTTCTCCCAATGTATTTTTAGTGGCCAATTAACCCGCCCCTTTTATCAACTCTCCCTATTACTATCACTTGCAATGTCCCTAACTTTATTGGGAGGGGGCAGACGAGCACAGGCCTCCTCCAATACCAGTTATGTCAGAACTGCTAGTGAGACATTGCCGCCGGGCAGCTAGCACGCTTGGAGGAAAGCGCAGATCCCCAGTTCTGATGGATCGTCTGGCAGACGCCCGAGTCGGTCGGCATTGTTTATAGTGCTAGGGAGAGTGCGCCATCTTGCCGACCCAAAGATCGGATCATTGTGGCAGCGCCTTAGTCCTTCAGTTCATGACCTTCATGAATTCTAAACATTTTCACAATATTCAAATTTTTTTTGATGTGGCACTGTAAGCTACATACTGCATTAACCTGATGTTTGTCAGCCTAATCTTCTGCAGTTGTATTTATTGTCCATTAATATTGGCACAAACGTCAGCACATTTCTCTGTGTGCTGAGAACAGTACAGTGGACACTTTCTGAATTCTGTCAGTAAACATTTGAGAGACATTTTCCTGATTTCAGTCGAAACATTGAAGGTTTTGTACAAAACACTTCTGTATTTAAGTGGTGTGAGTGGTTTCTCAATGGAAAAATGATAAATAATTAATTAAATAATGCTGGGGTCTGCTTTGCCTTTTTTCGGATCACAGTGGATGCCTGAAGACTTTGGGGAAGTCATTGGAATAGCTTTTTATGATGTTGTGCCAGCGTTTCAAAAGTTGGACAAAACTTGACTTGAATAATATTGTGATTAATACTTATAACCTGGAGACAAGAAAAACTCTTCTGTGATTGGCTGAGAGGGTCTATTAATTCTAAGACGCATATGAAGTAGATCTTGTTTAAAAAATAGCTCTATATCATTGCTCTGGACATTTTTAATAGTAACCATAACAGCATGTGATAGGATGGACTTTGAATTTTGTGACTGTGATGTTATTTTCTACCATAACTACCCATAATTATTCAAAAATCCCCAAAATGTTGGGCAACCAGGGTGTAAGAGTGATATGAAATATGATATGTAATTGGCTTTTGAGGTGTCCCATTGTTTAAAATGAAAGGATTTGCTGGACACTGTTCTTTGCCTCTGCCTCTGTAATTTTATATAACGGGATGCCTCTTGCTTATCTCTTACATAGTGTAACTATTGTCAGTACTGAATACAGTATCATCCACTGCTAGGAAAAACTTTATAACACTGATATTGTGTTGTTTGGTTGGTATAGCTGTCTGTTCCTAAGACACAATTGTATGTGGTTGTGGTTTTGTAAAATAATATAGTCACAATAATGTTTATTATATGAATTAGGTAAGGACAATGCAATAAAGATGAGTCAGATAGAGATTAGTAGAGGTGGGTAATCCAGGTCCAAAAAGTAAAAATCCATCCCAGGATTTTTCTCCAACTTCGTGTGTGTCTGCTGCAGCACATCTGCAGCAGAACCAACAAGGCAGTTGAAACAAAATTTTACTTTCTGGACCTGGATTACCCACATCTGGGATCGAAAAAATGTTGGAATATTCATAAATATGTAAACTTTGCCCAATTCTCATAGCCAGGTATATTCTATATTATAGTATCTATACTTCAAGGAAGTTGGTTAGAATGCTTATGAGTAATGCATAATCCTCTGTTTGATGGTAGATTTCTGAAAAACTGGTGGATCAGCAGGAAAGGACGTAGCCATCCAGAGAGTCAGCACAGCCGATGGGAACAGGACCATGCCTTACAAAACTTTAGCCAGTTTGGGCTCTTCTATGAGTATCTGGAAATGGGTAAGATTTCATTTGTTTTCTATCACTACAGAATAAGTTCAATATTTAAACATATGATGGAGCAATCATATAACTAAAGTTTGACCCAATTGTGCATGCCATCTTTTGGAAGCAAATGAGGGTAAGGTCAAAGTTCATAATTAAATGCTGAAAGAGGAAAATGAATATATATTTTTTCGAATCCTGTTGTGTACAGTTTGTATTAATCTGCGTTAAATTAACACAATGTGTATTTATTTGTACTTAAAAGAGAGCTAAAAATAATCTGCTGCAGTCTCAGCTTTTAAGAAGTCAAAAATAATCTCAAATAGGGCCGTCACAATTATCAAAATTTTTATTCATTGCTATGCAATTAAATAGCAATTAAGTAGAACAAAAAATTGCTTTCAAAAAGATCATGTAAATGTCTAGAGTTCTCATTTTGTTCAGTGTGCAACTTATAAAAATACCAGCCTTAATGAAATTACCAGCTGTCTTGTTTTCCATTTATCAATACTCTGCTCAGTTTGACGTGTTATTTGTCACGTTGCGAGTGACACAAAAGGCACTTTGAAATCTGATTTGAGCGGCTAGAGCATCCGGACTGAGACGGATCTCTGCAAATTTGATTGTAATCAGATTTCAAACCACCTCCAAATATGGCTTGGATCAGATTTCATTTCAGATTTCAGATTTCATGTGGTTTTTGACTACCAAAACTCAATCAGGATACAATCTACATAGACCAAAAATCTCAATTTGGCTTTCTGTCTGAACATAGCCTAAGACTGCTAGGGACAGCTGACTGGCCAGCTCAAGAAACAACCAAAATAAAGCCTTTCAAATTAAAGGGGAAAATACTTAGGACATTTGTATGCATTTGTCACTTAAAGGCCAAGCGCTGGCACCAATAAGGGGGGCAGCAGGTGTGCAGGATTTCCCTTAATCAATGGCTGTGCTATGGCTCCCCCTGCTGTTCACAGGGAGCCTAGCAGGGTAATTTTCCCATTAGCTGTTACCTCGTCCCTTACAAAAGTAATTGTGGTCACCTTAAATAATTGTAATAATCTAAAATAATACTAATCTCAAATCATAAAATATCAAATAGGAAATTAAGAAAGCTTATATTGTTGTTAAGCAAAATGCCATAAGCTATATAACATTTAAAATAAAATGTACATTGTAAGTGCAGCTCTGTTATAGTTTTGTAAATCAACTGCTTCATTCAATAAATAAACCTTTCACATTTTCTTTTTCACAACCAATATAAATATTTTGTCTTAGGGTTATTTAAATATTTGTTTAAAAAAAATTATATTCCCATTCCTAACATTAATACACTCTGTTATCCATCCATCCATTATCTTACCCACGTAATAGTGACCTGGGTCACAGTTCGTTCCTTACCCCCTCACACTTTGTTGTTATTCAGGTAAATGTTAATAATGTAATTAGAAACACTGACTTGTTGCTGCTGTCCTGTATGTGTCCTAATGTGTACCAGTGCAAAACTCAGTTTGTGTTCATAATTTAAAAAGGTACATTTTCACAAATTTTGTATTCATTACATGTAACAACATAATACAAAGCCTTTTTTGTTTAAATATTGAAACTCAAACTTAAATTAAATATTCTCATAATTATATGTTTACATTTACAGCATTTGGCAGATGCATGTATTCAGAGTGATGTACAACAGTGTTTTGTTTCCATTAAGAGAATTATCTCAGCTAGTACAGACAGGTTAGAGTCCAAACTGCTCTTCAGTTCAGACACTGTTAGAACAAAACCATCACTAATACCTATAAAGAAGGAAAGATACACAATTATACACATTATAAGAGCGTTACAAAGCATTACAATAAGTGTTTTAAACTAGTGCTCGCTTAAGTGCTCCACAAAGAGATGGTCTTCAGTCTGTGTTTGAAGACTGTTAGGGACTCTGCTGTTAGAACAACCAGTGGGAGTTTGTTCCACCACCTGGTTGCTAGCCTTCCACATGTCTTGAAGGATGGAGGGTCAAGCCGAGCTGTACTACAAGCTCAAAGGGCTCAACTTTAATGAACTTTAAGTCATACTGATCAACAGTAAAACCAAAAAAGGCTTGAAATGTTACTTTACATGTAATGAATATAAAATATGACTGTTTACCTTTTGGAATGAAATTTTGAAATGCTGAAGTATATCTGACATTCACTACTGTTTTGTTTAACAGTGATCCAGTTTGGCTTCATCACGCTGTTCGTGGCCTCGTTCCCTCTGGCTCCACTCCTTGCACTCATTAACAACATACTGGAGGTCAGGGTGGATGCTTGGAAGTTCACCACACAGTTCCGTCGACCTGTGGCATCCAAGGCACGCAACATAGGAGTCTGGAAAGAGATCCTGAATGTGGTGGCTGTCTTGTCTGTTGTCACAAATGTGAGTAGCAACCTGGAATGGCTTTCAGTTAACAGCTGTGTCTTGTCAAGAGTTCATGACTTGTATTTATTGCCTCTTAATGTGTTTGAGACATCAGTTGTGTGTCTACTTTGAAGTAAAATCTAAAACATATTTTGGTTTGTTTACCACTTTTAAGTTTACTACATGATTCATACTTTCATAGCTTTTTCATTTTTTTTTTGATATATATTCCAATTTATAGCACATTTTGATTTGATGAAATGTCACATTCCCTTTGCAGCAAAATAAGCACATAACTTAGAGATCACTGTGGAAAATAAAGGTGGTCAGGGTCAGAATATGGGAAATGACAGTGTGTTATTGATTTGTAAATGACATGAAATGATAATGAAAAATTGCCCTGTTTGGATACTTTGAGTTTATTGCTTCATATTCAAGTGTGATAGCATGGAGGCAGATTTGCTGATTCTAGTACACTACCAGTCAAAAGTTTTAGAACGTTTCAGGTATGCGCCTTGTTCAGGGCTTCATCCTACAGCAAGATAATGACCCAAAACATAAGTCCCAGCTCTGCCAGAACTACCTCAGGTAAAAACAACAAGATGGTCAGCTTGAATACATGGAGTGGAGCACAGCCTCCAGACTTAAACCCCATCCAGCTGATTTGGGATGAAGTGAAAAGCAAAGCAAACCTACAAGTGCCAACATTTATGTGACGTTCTGCAGCAGATTTGTGAAGAACTGTCTGAAGAATGTTTGATGTCTGTTGTAGAAAGAATGTCACAAGTGTGTTCAGCTGTTATATCTTACAAAGGTGCTACTTTGTGTCCAAAGTTTAGACACATTTTGGTCTATAAATTGATTCCATGTCTTATTTAACTCGTATCCATTCATTTCAGAGTGCAGTGAAACATTAAACTTGGAAAAATTGGGGTGTTGTAAAACTTGTGATTGGCAGTGTATCAATCAATCAATCAAATTTTATTTATAAAGCGCTTTTTACAACTGATGTCACAAAGCAGCTTTACAGGGTTAATAATAACAGACATCAAATCATTAATCCCTAATCCCCGGTGAGCAAGCCAACGGTGACAGTGGCAAGGGAAAAACTCCCTCAGAGCTGGAGGAAGAAACCTTGGGAGGAACCAGACTCACATGGGGGACCCATCCTCCTCTGGTCTGCTAATTCTAAGTGTGTGATGAATCATAATCATAGGATCTTGTTGTAATGTTCAGGTGAACTGATATGGTGACAGTAGTGTATGTCCAGTTCAGTTAACTTCAGCAGTGTAGTGCATCTGTATAGGATTTTAAACTGGACACTCTAATCTCGTAGCCTCCAAGTACACTTAAAATGGATTTTTCGGTACTTTATTTGTATTTAATTGTTTCTATTGTCTCTGCTTTATATTTCCCCCAAAGGCCTTCATCATGGCATTTACCTCTGATATGATCCCTCGTATGGTCTACCTGTATGCCTACCACCCTGGTGACAAGCCCACTATGGAAGGCTACATTAACAGCAGCCTCTCTGTGTATGAAATCAAGAATCTGGATCTACGGAACACACCAGACAAAGCAGAGAACCCCGCCTGGTTCAATGACAGCATTAAATCATGCAGGTGTGTGTATATATATGTGTATATATGTATGTGTTAATTGCTTCACAATTACATTAACATGATCCATTTTAAATTGATCTGAACTGTTGTAGATATCGAGACTACCGCTACCCACCAGGGCATCCCAGGCAATACACACACACTATGCAGTTCTGGCATATCCTTGCAGCCAAGATGGCCTTCATCATCATCATGGAGGTGAGGATTATAGGCTTAACATTCACTTAAACATGTCAGCTTAACCTGCTAACTTGACCACGCACATCTTCAAATAGTCATCACTGTATCTACACTCATTGTCCGTGTTATCAGCTCCACTGAGCATACAGGTGCACTTTGTAGTTCTACAATTACAGACTGTAGTCCATCTGCGTACTCTCTGAAAAACCTCATTTGGCTGTTTGTCCTCTCAGCACGTGGTGTTTGTGGTGAAGTTCTTTGTGGCGTGGCTGATCCCTGACGTGCCGTCGGAGGTAAAGGCCAGGATAAAGCGTGAGCACTACCTGGTGCAGGAATACATGAACAACTACGACAAGGAGAAGATGAAGATGCAGCTGAGCCAGAGCTTCTGCGTCACCACTGAGACAACGTCACTACTTCCCTCAACCCCAGACAAAAGCGAAGGTCTGTCTGAATGTATTTAAGGAGCATCGAGCCTTTAGGTCCACCCAGTTTACCCCTGCTTGGGATGCCCAACAGTCGTGAACCATTGTAGACAGTGAACTCTGTTGTACTGCATGTATAATCAAAGACCTGACCTCTCTCGGAACCCTTTGTTTTCAAATGAAAGAATGAATATCTCTGAGCGCATCACAGGATCATGTGGTTCTCCTAGTGTCTGTGCTTAACTTTCTTCCGCAGTGCACTTATCTGACTCTTCTCTCCTAAGCATGCAGTCTGCTGTGCAGACCTTTGTTACAGGCATGCTACTTGGCAGGCTCCATCGTTCAGGCAGCAGAGTGAACCAGTCTGCTCAGTGTTTTGTAGGTCAAGAGCCTGTAAAGGGAAATTGCGAGTATTCAAGTGTGATGTATGATTATATGATATTTAAAGACTTTAAATAGACAATTAAGCTTTTATTTCATTTTTATCTTTGATTTTCTTTTTCAGAAGAAGTAACCTATAGACATGTTGTCCTGTTTCTGTTGTGTTGCTGGTTCCTCAGTACTGTACCTCTTTTTTAACTACAGTGTGAGTTTTCAGGTCAGCTGTACTTGGGTGGAAATTCACTAACAGGAACCTAATGTGTCACAACACTCCTGCTGTACTGACTTCATTCAGAGTGCTCATATTGTCACAGTGTTATCTACAGCAGTGACCTTTCCTCCAAAATCTGTGAAGTGATGTAATATATAACATATACTGTGAATCAGCTTTGAATTTGCGTGGTGGGTTAAATTTGTGCCTGCTGTGGGCTCCCAAGTGGCTCAGCAGGCTAAGACGCTGACACTATGACCAGAGGATCGCTAGATGGCTAGATGGCGCTCTCATTGCTTTCACATTGCAATGTCCGCTGGCTCAGGCGTCTACTGATTGGTCCATTCAGAGCTGGGAATCCTGAGCTTTCCTCTGAGCGTGTTGGCTCCCCAGTGGTGGCGTATAAGTGGTAGTTCAAAAAGAGGCGGTGGCTGCATCACATGCAGCGAAGGAGGCTTGTGCTTGTCTTCACCCGCCTAGAGTCAGGGAAAGTGATGGGGAGAGTCCTAACGGAGGGGATGGGCTAATTGGCTGCTACTATTACATTGGGAATGGGATTAAAATTGGCAAAAACGTATAAATAATTTTTTTTTTTAATATCTGCTAAACTTTAACAGAGAGAAACTGAAGCAGCATGTGAGATGAAAGCATATTGTTCTGCATTTGCCTATAGAAATGAAAGAGACTCCGTAATCTGCTGAGTATTTGTACAGGATATACAGTACCGTGCAAAAAAAAATAAGAGAAAATTAGATCTAAATCGTTTATTTGTCTGAGCTGTGAGGGTTTATTTACTCAGAAAAGCATTAATATTAGAATAAATATTAATAAATAATGTTATGTTTGTGAATGTGTTTAACCCTCTCCTCCTGATGGTCCATTATTATTTATATTTATTATCCAGTACCTGCTTCGGTTAATCAATCCTTCATTACGTTGAATGAATTGAGCTGCTGATGGAACAAATCCGTGCCATTGCTGATGAGTACCGTGGAACATCTGGAACCAAGCTCTTCAGACTAGCTCACATTTTTCTTACTTTGTACTGTGTTTGTCTAGAATATTTAAAAAAACATGCTTATAGCTTAGTAAGACATGTATTCTGCTAAGACTGTTGCACAGTACTGTATACACACTACCCATTTCTACACCAAGACCAAGGAAAGCATTTTATTTTGCAGGTCATTCAGCAGGTGTGATAAGTGCTGGTTGGCAGTGGTGTCACCATTCAGTCATAAACTCCCCAGACAAAAATGTTCTCACCTTGCGTGTTTAAGGTGGCGGCTCCTGCAGATGGTGTTTAATGAGGATGATCTATAAATACCTGTGAGGTGTGTGCTGGGATTCATAGATTGGTACAGTGCAGTGAATGTCTCATTCGGGGTGTGGAAAGCGGAGTTGTAAAGCAGATGTTAGTGATTGGCTAATAGGAGTGATTGCATTTGGGCACCAAAGGCCAGAGTGTGAAGGAAGTACAGTGGTAACCCTACGTACAAGCATCCCTACTAACGAGTATTCCAGGTAACGAGTCGAGATAGCTGGAATTTTACCTGGAACAAAAATATTCAGAGAACGAGTAGCATAAATTTGTTCAACTATGCCAAACCACTAGGGGCGCTGCGGTTGTAGATGCTACCGTAGAAGAAGAGGTCAGTCAATACTTTTGACCGCTGTTCAGTAAAAGTGAAAGTGGCTGTTGAAAGCGACACTAAGGTAGCAAAAGGTAGTGAACAAGAAAGTTAGATACATTTTACTTTTACTTTTCATATGGTAAGTGTAACCATGCAGCCGTCAGCCTACACGAGCACCATTGGTCTCCCTCTCCTTAGCGGCCAGCCTACACGAGTGTCGTTGTCACGTTTATGTTTTAAAAACCCATATAAACACATTATTTAGCATATTAAAGTATACTGTATATTGACCGGCTGACACGGATTAATCAGTTTTACATGTATTCTTATGGGGAAAATGCGTCCAGCTAACGAGTTACCAGCTAACGAGCTCGGCTCCTGCATGGATTAAACTCGTAAGTAGGGTTACCACTGTAGCTGAATTTGCAGGTGTATTAATGTGTATAGTCATACAGGTCTACCAGCAGTGGCAAAAATCCCAATCTACATGAAATTCACTGTGTACTGGGATTTTTAACCTGAAGGTACTACCACTTCAAAGATGCAATGTGACTAATTCAATGGGGAACAAATCAGGAACCCCATTAATACAGCATCAAGGGACCCCTGCAGATAAGCTCCAACACCCCTGTGATATAACTGGTCTTGTGTGTCAGGTATGAATGGGTGTGAACCCCAATCCTTAAGCTGGCACTGCAAAATGCATGCCTACATGAGCCTTTCTGTACATAAATCCTCTGTATATGGATACATGTGCATCATGACCTGCCTATGCATGCAGGTTTTGGGCAAATATGATGTTTAACATAGTTCCAAATGTTACACCGTAAATTATCTGCAGTGTAGGAATAGCCTGGTAGAAAAGAAAAAAAGGTCTGAATCTGATTTTTTAAATAGTATTGTTTTAATAGGCTAACAGCAAGTCTAAAACATTTCTGAATTTAAGGTGCGGAAGCATTTACATTTGACATCGCCGATACTATCTCTTATAATCATATGTACTGTTCTGTAGTAGAGTTTTGTACATAGTAATATCAGGCCATGATGTGTTCATTCAACTTCTGGGCCACTTAACAAACACTATCATTGCTGTGTTTTGAGATTGTGCCTATAGGACTTCATTGCATAATCATTGGGTTTTATACTGTTGATTTTGTCAAATCTGTTCATGACAAACAGGCATCAGTTCCACTATTTCAGTGACTGCTCCTGCTTCTGATTGCATACGTCCGTGTACACAGTAAATCTGCCAGTGTTAAATTAACACTGAGAGTGTTACATTTTGACACCCTCAGTGTTAATTTAACTCTAATAGTGTTGATTTAGCACTGGCAGATTTACTGTGTATATTCTCAGTATGATGTGAACTAAATGTATAGAAGTCAGTTATTTTGTATTGTGTGTGTATATATATATATATATATATATATATATATATATATATATATATAATGTATTGCAGTCATATTATTCTGTTGTATTTGAACATACAGTTGAAGTGTTATTTCTCCTTTGTATCATTTCTGACTGGTAATACAGGGCTTTGAAATACTATATTTTTCCCTCTTTAAGAAAACATTACGCCCCATGTAAGCTATTTGTAGTAGAATTAAATCAAGATGCCTGGCGATTCAATTTGTAAGCAAAAATGAATATCTCAGGCAAGTTAAACCAATCAAATGACAGGGACCTGATCAGAAATGGCTTATGCTGTGTGTTTTATATCTGTAAATATGGGACCACAAAACCAGTGTCTGCATTTGCCTTAAAATATGTTTACTCTTCCGTAATTAGGCTTGCTTGATATATGTACAAAGGTTTGTAGACACTTCTGGTTGGCGTGTGTATGGAAAAGCCAGTAAAATAGGAATGAGAAGCCACATAGGAACCTGAGGCCAACATGCCCTGTAGTAGGGGACTTTACACATCTTGAACTGAGAATTATTATCCATCGCTGATTTACCATTAGCCCAGTGTAATCCATGGAAAACCCTCCCACCAGAGTAGAGGGCAGTAAAGAGGTTTTTTGATTTCAGAATCATTGGATTACCAAGTGTCTACAAACCTTTGGACATACAGAGCTTATTAATAATGGTGCTATTGTTTATTTTCCCCAATAGATTGTATGCTGTTACCCTTAAATGTTTACAGTCTCAATATGGTCCTATTGTTTGAGTTGCATGACTCATTGTGAAGTAAACCCATGACTTGTTTTTGTATTATTCAGAAGAAAACCTTCAGCATTCCAGTGGAAATGTGCCAAAAAAGTCCTAATAAAACAATTTGGAGAACTCATGTAGTGTGTTTATTGACCGCTAGATGGCAACATTGGTTCATTTTTGAGCTCCAACTACCTGTTTGCTGTTCAGTGCTGTAAATAACTGCTTTTGGGGGGCTGTGATTAGTCTAAGGCACGTTTTGAAGCCTCATGTTGCCTAATAGCTCCGCCTCTGTATACTGGACAAAACATTGGGACACCTCATTCATTGTTTCTTCTTAAATTAAAGATGTTAAAATCTTCTTTTGTTGGAGCAACTGTCTACTTCCCATAGAAGGCTTTACTATATTTTGAAGCATTGTGAAGATTTGATTGTATTAGTGATGGTCAGGATGTTGGATGATCACCACCAGTTCATCCCCAATTCATCCCAATAATATTGGATTCCAACATCACAGTCCAGAGAGTCATATTTGTAACAGGGACTAGACAAGCTATGAAACTGAAGACACATAGTGTATGGTATTTAATATATGGACACATCGTGATAGATCTAGTAGATATAATAGCAGTAACATCTTAGACCTGCAGACTCTCCAGTGCAGGGAGAGGCTTTTGTTGAATTATTAATATATTTTATATGGTTTCCATAGCACCGCCCCCAGGAGGCTCTTTGCTATATAAAAACAACCAATGAGCGCAGAAGAACACGCTGCTGATATTGTGTGATATCAGAGATGTTGAACACTAGAATACAAATTATTCTATATTTTAAGTGTTTTTTATTTTTCTTAATATATCAGTGATGCATAGAGGCAAGTGTGTGAAGCCCAAAACTATGGTGAATGTCTCCCTCCCTCTGTAACCCCTCCCCGTCCGGCCGACAGTCTGCGAGATTGACGAGTAATGGGGGGGTCCGCCTAGCGGGCAGCGGCACCACGCGCCGCTGCGCTGAGCACGAGGCTGGTCGCTGACCTTGGTGCTGAAAAAGCCTACAGCGCAGCATCAGGACCAGTTAAAAAACTTCTCCTTTCATTAGTTCTGATTTTCTGTAAACTGCTCTGATTTCGTTCCTTTTTTTCCCTTCCCAACTTAATATTATTATTATCCTTATTTTCAGCAGTTCTCGTTCTGAAGGGAGTGTTAGTCTGTTTCCTGCACACCGACATGGGAACGCTTCCAGTGATGGAGAAGAGCGCGTTATATATCAGTGTGAACAGAGGCTCAGACCACTTCTGATTTCTCTCGTATGTAGAGGTGTTTTTTTTACGCTCCGTCCGTTTCTCGGGTTTTGTCCGCATCTGTCCGCCTTTGCTCGCGCTCTGTCCGGTATGTCCGACCAGCTCGCTCCGTGACATGCTCCTCTGTCTGACACTGACCGGAAAACAAGCAAATAAATAAACATACAAATAAACAAGCAGCGAGGGATTAGCACAGTCTGAAGATGGATACTCAGAAGGAGGCCGGTTTTACTCCCAGTAAAGAGGGTCTGAAGCATCTTGCAGGGAAGACTCTGGGACACATGTACAAGTAAGCCAAGCTAATGCATGCAAATAAATAAATAATAATAATAAAACACAGAATATAATCTACACAGTGAAGAGTGTACAAATAATAAATGTGAGATTTTAGAATATATATATAGATACACTATACTATATAGTAATTATTTCAGTAGTTATA
>BRDA01002678.1:17301-31356 GCA_036984385.1 Crenuchus spilurus | reverse complement strand
TACACACACATACATAAATATACATAAAATACTCCGTGCTGCTTTGCGCAGGGTGCTGGAGAGGCGTCAGAAGACCGGGGAGAGTATCGAACTGACGGAGGATGGTCGTCCTGCCCCGAGCAGGGAGCGGAAAGCCCCTCTGTGCGACTGCACGTGCTTCGGGCTCCCGCGCCGGTACATCATCGCCATCATGAGCGGCCTGGGCTTCTGCATCTCCTTCGGCATCCGCTGCAACTTGGGCGTGGCCATCGTCAGCATGGTCAACAACAGCACCATCCACCACAACGGCAAGATCATCATCAAGGAGGTGTGTGTGTGATTGCATGTTTGGAATTTTATGGAGGGGGGGGGTGCGGTTACGTCAGGAAGGTGTTTCCCTGCTTTAACTCCCCCCAACACACCCACCCCGTCTGTGCGCGCTCTCACACGCACCTACACACTCACACACACTCACCATGCAGACACGGTCGCGCGTGCTGGTGTATATTTGGTGCTGAACTGGGACGTAATATAAATGTACCTCCAGGCATCACCACAATGAATTATTTTTAACGTCTTATTAATGTTGAGAGAATTCACATAAATAGCACTAAAGCCACCTTTAAATCTTATCGACGTTTTTTCTTAAAAAGTATTCAACAAATAGTTCTGACCGATTAACTTGATGAGTGTAGCAGATACAGAGTATAACATTGGGACTTGTATCAATCCGCCTACAAATGCGATCTATTCACTGTTAATTACACTCAGTCAGTGCGCATGTTTATGTGTGTGTTAGTTGTGGAACTATTTGTGTGGGCGGAGCCAAATAAAAGATTAAATACACAAACAAATCATAAACACTTGTCGCGTATTACTGGTAACTGAAAAATTGTGCATTTAGAGGTGTTGTAATGAAAGAAAGATCACACTTCTTGTATTTATATTTAAATATTTTAGATTAGATTTCATTTAAATATTTCGTTTTATAGCACGAGCTACAGTTTAAATAACGTGAACGAACGAATAAACGAAATAACAATCAATGAAACAATTTAATATGTTTGACAACACTTTATTGAACTTAAAAAGATGGTTGTTCAAGGGTTCTTTTAGTAAAGAAAATGTTTCTATGACCACTAAAATAAGACGGATTCTTCAGATTGATGAGGAAAGTGTTGTAGATGGTTCTACATGGTCATTGGTCAACCTTGTAATAGCAGAGGAGGAATCCTTTTTTGGTGCTATATACCATTTTCAAAAGGTTTCTATAAAACCATTTACAGCACATTCCTCATCAGAATCAGAACCCTTTCATCATGCAAAGAACACGTGGGTTCTTTGAGGGTATATGATTCTCTATGTAACCATTTTCTTTACTAAAGAACAATGGAAGAACCATCTCTTTTAAGAGTGTTAAGGCTACAAGACACCAACATAAGCTAACATAAACATTTTAATGATCTATAAAGGTTCATTCCAATAGGAAACAAGTTCACATCTTGCACATTAAAAGTGACAAAATTGGTGTTGATTACAGATTGAGATGAGATTTCTACTTGTTTATGTTTTCCTCGTGTAGCCTTGTGAAGAGCATACTTATTTATTTTTTGTGCTCTCTCTCTCTCTCTCTCTCTCTCTCTCTCTCTCTCTCTCTCTCTCTCTCTCTCTCTCTCTCTCTCTCTCTCTCTCCCCCTTTCAGAAAGCTAAATTTAACTGGGATCCGGAGACCGTGGGGATGATTCACGGCTCTTTTTTCTGGGGTTACATCGTTACCCAAATCCCCGGAGGTTACATATCCTCCAGACTAGCAGCCAACAGGTCAGTCACATCAGTCCTTCACATCCACTGTGAGCTTTGTGAGTGATGGACGCGTCTTTGGTGCAGCTATTTTGTGTAGAATTTGAAGACATCCTCTGTTTTCTTACAGACTGTTGGTTTGATAAGACTACACTGTTTAAAAAGATGGTTCTATAGTACAGAAAATGGCTCTATATAGAACCAAAGATCCTCTTGCAAGCTTCAGTGGTTCTTTGCATTGGAGAATGTCTATGGTATATGAGCTTTTTGAGAATGGTTCAGCATAGCACCAAAAATGATACGATGTCAAGCTTGTAACAATAGCAGAAGCTCTTTTTGTGCTACACTCATAAAAGAGATGGTTCTTCAATGGTTATTTAGTAAAGAAAATATACAGAACCACGAGTGCTCAAAGAACCCAAAGGGTTATTTGCATGCTGAAAGGGTTCTTCAGATTAATGAGGAATGTGCTGTTTTTGAAAAATGTTATACCACCAAAAATGGTCCCTCTATTATTAAGCTTGACATCGTAACCACAGCAGAACCCCTTTGGGGGCTCTATAGAACCATTTTAAAATGTTCTGTATAGAGCCATGCAACACTTTCCTCATCAATCTGAAGAACCTTTCACTACAAAACGAACCTTTTATCTACACTCTTAAAAGAGATTCTATTCAAGGGTTCTTAAAGAAAATGGTTCTATATATAACCATGAACACCCAAAGAAATATTTGTGAAAATAAATGTTTCTTTCCATGATGAAAGGGTTCTTCAGATTGACGAGGAATGTGTTGTAAATTATTCTACACAGAACATTTTTGAAAAGGGTTCTATATAACCCCCAAAAAAGGGTTCTGCTTACGATGTCAAGCTTGTAATAAAGGAACCATTTTTATGCTATATTGTCAAAGGTTTAGAAAAATACAGCACATTCTTCATCAATCTGAAGAACCGTTTCATTATGAGTGTTTGTGTTTGATGTAGAAACATTTTCTTTATAAAGAACCCTTGAAGAGCCATATTTTGTAACCATTTTCATCACTTCCCCATCAGTCTGAAGAACCATGTGAATGATTATTTGAGTGTACATGGTTCTTTACTTAAAGAACCTTTTTTAAAGAGTGTAGAACTATCTACAGCAATCTGAAGAACCTTTTCACCATTCACAGAACCCTTTAGTCTTGCAAAGGGTTCTTTGAGTGTTTATACCATTTTCTTTCATTAAGAACCCTTGAAGAACCATCTGATTTAAGACCATATAATATAAAATTATAATCTTAATCTCTGTGTTTAATTGTTTAGCTCTTATGTATTCTTTTCTCCTCGCATGTAAAGCACTAATGTGTATTGTTGAGTTGTGGCTGTAAAGCAGAAATTGGTAAGAAGAGAAATTCTCAGCAGCGCTCTTGGCCGGAGCTCCTTATTGGGCTTCAGCCACCTGTTAATGAGCTCCCGCGGGGAAGCCAGTCTGGGATTATGGAGAGTGGGGTGTGGTTGGGGGTGGGGGTGGGAGGGTTAAAGGCCTGTCTCGTGCTCCTTATGTTACTCATGGCTGGCTGGAGAGAGGTTGGAGTCCCCATTCCAAAAAATTACTCATTTTACGCCCCTCCCCCCTCCTGCACAGCGTGTATGGTATAATAGTGCACACCCAGATTGTGATAATAATAATAATAATAATAATAATAATAATAATAATAATAATAATAATAATAATAATAATAATAATAGCTGGACTTTTTATTAGATTAGATTAGAAGGTTATGGCTGCAGTGATACCAGCTCTGTCAAAAGCTGCAGACTGGAGGCGGAGCTCTGCCTTAAAGCTCCTCCTCCTGCTTCTCCACCTCAACATTTCCTTTTCGGTTTCTTCTTCTTTTTTTCAATAAGATCACATCTTAAAATTTGAACACATATTACTGCTGTCAGATATCTAAAAATAGATTTCAAAATCAGATACATAGCAACATCTAGTGATGCAACATACTGTACAAAAAATCCCATTGAAATTTGACATTTATTGAATAAATGTCAAGATGTTTAATTTCACGCCATTTTTTTGCATTTCTATTGGTCCAGTCTGAAGTCTGGCTGGCATTTTCAAATAATGCAAAAAAAGCTAAAGATAAAAAATGGAGATACGTGTTTTTTTCTCGTCAGGTTTATGATTTTGTTTCTACTGCAATATGTTATGTTTTGTGCAATATGTTGTGATGCTGGTAATGCTGGTTAAGCATGATAAAGCACTAAAGGAGCCTTGAATATCCAAAAACTACTCAGAGGAAAAAAAAATTAAGTGCCTCAAGAAACCTTCCCTAATAAAAGTTACTCTAGGGATTATTAATAACCTAGAAGCTCTAGCAGGATCATCCATACATCACTGAACTCTATCAAGCTTCGGTTCAGTGTTCTCAGAGAACCACCTTTTGCAAAAGATGTCCTGAAGGTTCCCTAAAGGATTATGATAAGCTGAGGAACCTCAAACATTCTAGTATTCATTAATTTTAGAGTGTAGCTTCTTCTCTTCTTTTACTGCATGTGTAGAAGTTTCCTCAATATGAAAGTGAAAGAGACCATCCTGCTTTCACTGGCCTGCCAGCTGTGCACTTTTACTACTGCTTATTCTAATAAAAAGCTCCCTTTACAGGTCATTTTGGCTACAAAAATATCCTAATTAACTTCAACAATAGATTATTTATTCAAATTATATTAAGCTATTAATATGCATACAAGAACACAGTAAATCTGCCAGTGTTAAATCAACACTATCAGAGTTAAATTAACATGGAGGGTGTTAAAATGTAACACTCTCAGTGTTAATTTAACTCTAATAGTGTTGATTTAACACTGGCAGATTTACTGTGAATGAGCCAGACTCTGGCCAAAAAAAAGTGAAAAACAGCACTGTATTTTTTTCTGATTACCATATTGCATCTACATTGCATCTAGATTTTATATTCAACCAGCTCAGTCTGTTGTGTTCTTGTTTACCTACTTGTCAATCACTTACATGTATCAGTAGAGTCCTGTGACTCTTTCTTAATTTGGGGATGTGGTGTGACACAGGCTGAAAAGGCACTGGTCCTGTAGGCCCTGCATGATTATATTCTTGTTGTTTTCTCAGTTGTAAATGCTACTATTCTCATTTTTTCTATACAGTTTAACTGCCATGACTTTTCTTGTGTTGGTGCTGAGAAGTCATCACCCTTCACCCTAGATTTTGAGGGGTATGAGGCAGATGACCCTTCCATAATTGAAACCTATGTGCTAGTTCATACAGTTTTTTCAGCAGGTAGTCAAAAACAATTAGATAATTTTGCTAATTAACAGTTTGCTAATTTTAGGTTGTACATTTGTGTTATTCAGAGTTTTTGGGGCGGCCATCGTTCTTACTTCAACCCTCAACATGTTCATCCCCTCAGCTGCCCGGGTTCATTATGGCTGTGTTATCTTTGTGAGGATATTACAAGGGCTGGTGGAGGTAAATATCATTTTAATATAGAAATTGAAGCAATCTGTCAGTAGTTTGGTGCTTTGTTTTTAGTCTGGCTATGCTCTGAAAATGTATCAAACAAAACCGGTGTTAAAAGAATGAAATCAGATATCTACTGAACCAGCAACTGAAGAGGCATAACCTAAATTAAGCATGAATCATCCTTTCAAATAGAACTACACTTGAACACCAGCTCACAGAAGCATGTTTGCTCACATTAGCTCTAATTGGAAGTGTATGTTCCCAGAGTCCTATGCTGCAAGAGTCTTCTGTTCCTTAGATATGCCCTATAATGGAAACATGACAAAGGCACATATGCTTCCAGGGTTCTATATGTTCCTATAGCACATAATTGTAACCTAAAAAATATGTTCCCAAGCTCTGTATTCACTTAATATGACATGGGATATTTTGGGAACTTGTCAAAGGGGTTTTCTATTCCTTAGTGCTGCTGTGTGACTCTCAAAGTAATAAATATATACTTGAGGGAACGTATTATGTAGTTGAAGTCATAGAAAAATGAGATTGAAAAAAGAAAAATGGACACAGAGCACACAATAGCGGTGTCTCTAGACATTTCAGACATCCACAGCACAGCCCCATAGAGAATATGACTTTAACTCTGACTTTGGGAAAAGATTAATGTTCTGGCCTAATTCAGCTTGGGAGCAAACCTTTGAGGGAAGTCTTACAGGTGATGCACCAGAACGCATAGTTACAGTCAGACGTAGCCTTAAGACACTTTTGAGTGGCTTGTATTGATCTTCTTGCTGTGTTTTCATGGTTCAGTGATCTGATTGAATCTGCTAAAGCATTTCTTGTCTAATATTAAACTGCACTGAGCTCATCTGAAATAACTCCAAGGCTAATAATTATGATATACTGATAATAGAATACTGATACCATTGCTCTGAAAATTGGGATTGTTTTCTATTTTTCCAATGAAACTGTGGGAATCAAAAAGTATCACTAATGCTATATAGGATAATTCTTATCGGCCCTATAAAATAACGTGACCTAACATTACAGCACACTCAACAGTGTCTCTGTTCCTTTGTGCAATCTAAAAAAAAAATAAAGTCACTCAAATGTGATTTTTTAAAAACAAATCTAATATAACACATCCAAAAAAGAGAAATTCAGAGTGATCAGAAGAAATTATAGTCTAGGGTTAAATATCTGATTGAAGATTGACTGTCAACAAGAAATGTCAAGATAATAAATGAGTTCTCTTACAGTGATATATGAAACATTTCAGAACTGCTGTTCTGTGTTACAGCTGTGAAATCTAATTGAAGGCTTTCCCAATGCTTTATTCTCCATTAAAACCATGCTGCTCAATAGAGTTCCACCAGTTATGCACTGGCAATCAGCTTTTTAATTCAATTAACAGCTCATGACCCTGATTCAGTGGAACTGAAACATGACTGGATGTAGAATTGAACTGTTAAATGTCTATACATGAACATTATAATTTTGTTTTTTGTAAGCTTCATAGTTAGCTTTGTGATTATGATTAGAATAATCTTATTGTTTGACAGGGTGTGACCTACCCAGCATGTCATGGAATCTGGAGTAAATGGGCTCCACCTCTGGAGAGGAGTCGTTTGGCCACCACTTCCTTCTGCGGTAAGTATACACTTAATTGAGTCTAATTATTTTTTACTTCATTAATGGAACAATTAGAATTTTTTTATTGAAAAATTAATAATGTTTTTTTTTTACTAATAGGATATTTTTTAGCTTCTGTGGAATTAATAAATGATCCATGTCTAGAGTAAAATCTTTCAAATTAATTTTGGAGTGATGGAATAAACAGTAAATATGTCGGTGTTAAATCAACACCATTAGAGTTAAATTAACACTGAGAGTGTCAAAATGTAACACTCCCGGTGTTAATTTAACTCTAATAGTGTTGATTTAACACTGGCAGATTTACTGTGTAGAAGCACATTTGTTTTCCCAAATAACCTTTAAATGAATACTTCTTTATGTCATTATAAATTTGACACCCTCAGTGTTAATTTAACTCTTTAAAATAATCTAAATTTGGCCTAGGCCTAACAAGTTTTTTTTTTCTTGTTGGGAACCGCTTACAAATGCACACTTGCAAATTCTGCAAGGGTTCTTTACTAGAGTTGTTATATACAGAACTCATTAACTCATTCTTTACCTGGTTAAATAGGTAAAACCCCTCATTGTTTCTTACATATACACTATCAGTCAAATGTTTTTATTTTTTTATTTTTATCCTACATTGTAAATTAATACTGAAGTCATCCAGACTATGAATGAACACAAAATGAATCATGAAGTAAACTTAAAAGTGTTAAACAAACCAAAACATGTTTTAGATTTTAGATTCTTCATAGTAGACACACAACTGTCATGAACTCTTGACAAGACACAGCTGTTAACTGACAGTCATTCCAGGTGACTACCTCATAAAGCTGACTGAGAAAATGCCAAGAAAGCTGGCATCTAAGCAGGAGGTGCTTACTTTGAACCATTGATAGTTTTGTAAAATTGCTGTAATGTACAGTATTCAAAATTTCAGTAGCATGGGTCAGTTGAAAAGCTTCATTAATACATTATTTTTTTACATTCATGACCCTGAGATTTTTTTCAGTATGACAAGGGAAGCAAGAGGCTATTTTGATCTATTTCATCTGCCTGGTGTGGCCTGTTATTTCTTTTTAATTTTTGGTTCTCATTCCCCTGTAGGCTCTTATGCTGGGGCAGTCATTGCCATGCCTCTGGCTGGGATCTTGGTTCAGTACACTGGCTGGTCCTCTGTGTTTTATGTCTATGGTGAGTTTTGTGATTTCATGAAATACTGAGTGTCTCAAAAGTCATTTAAAATGCAAACAATTTGGCAGACATTAATCCAGGAAGAGGCGGATGCAGCAGGGTTAAAAAAACAGACAAGGCTTTATTGGAAAAACTGAAAGTGCTGTGACTACGAAACAAAACAAGCAAATACTGAGGCTGTGATTTGACAGAGGCATGACGCACATTACATGGTAGACAATACATGATCATGGTGACAAACAATGACTCACAATGACAGTGACACATGAGGGAGCTAAATAATAATGTAATGTAGACAGATAATTTAACAGCAGGGCTGTGCAATGAACAAGACATGACATGAACAGGACACATGGAAGACATAAACAAAAGCACATGGAGACAAGATGGCACATGGAAAATGTAAACAAAGAACATTGACAGGACTGGGACAGGGACAAGAGTATGGTGGGAGGGTTACAGAACCATGACAACATAGTAAACTTTGTGAATACTTGTTATTCAATGGTCCTAGTCATAGTGAGTGTAAAATTGATAGTGCAAAAGGCTATGATATACTACTTTTACCAGTATATAGTGTACAATTTGTAGAATGAGCTCATGCATTAATTTTCCATTATTGAAATATTTATAACTATAAATATTTAAAAGGCTTTTTTACAGTAGGTTTAGAATATTAAGCCTTGGGTAGTGTACAGTTTATGAGGTATAAATATTTACCTTGTGTATTCATATACTGTATGAATGAAGCGTTATGTTTTTGGCCTAAGTGATCATTGTGTATGTGTAATGTACAGTCCCAGAGTGTGCAGTAGAGCTGTAACAGTAGTATGGATTTGGTATCTAACACTCTATTGATTTTTCCTCCACTGTTTCCACGAGTCTGTCCTCTGTGCTGATGCTGGACGTGGCAGTCATAGAGATACTAATGATTTTTTAATTCGCTTAAAGTTATATAAGCATATCCAATAGGAGTACATCACTGTCTCTGTTTGTCTCTCACTTCAGGGAGCTTTGGCCTTGTATGGTACATGTTCTGGATTCTTGTGTCCTATGAGAGTCCAGCAGAGCACCCCACCATCACTGATGAAGAGCGCTGCTACATTGAGGAGAGCATTGGAGAGAGTGCCCAACTGCTGGGCCCTGCAGAGGTAAGGAACATTACAGTGAATAAACAGTCAAACCCATTATTTGGGCAAATAATCCCCATAAATGAATTATTACCAAGTCATTGAGTAAAAGCACACTAAATTTATATGCAGGGAACTCTGGATTATAGTTGCAGAATATATTATTTTTATAGTCATTACAGTGCTATTATTATTATGGCCTTTGGCATACTGGCAATGCAGAAGTCTTTGGTTCTTTCGAAGTGGTGGGCAGTTCCATTCATGGTGCCCAGGAAGCAGTTGTGGGTTAGGTGCCTTGCAATCAAACCGGGCAACCTTCCGGTCAGAAGACCAAATCCCTAACCACCAGACCACAATGGTTAGGTATTCATGTAATTCAGATATAATAATAATAATAATAATAATAATAATAATACAGTGGTAACCCTACTTACGAGTTTAATCCGTGCAGGAGCCGAGCTCGTTAGCTGGTTTGCTTGTTAGCTGGATGCATTTTCCCCATAAGAATACATGTAAAACTGATTAATCCGTGTCAGCCGGCCAATATACAGTATACTTTAATATGCAAAATAATGTGTTTATATGGGTTTTTTAAAACATAAACGAGACGACGACGATTCTTGTGTAGGCTGGCCAGTAAGGAGAGGGAGACCGTCGGTCCTTGTGTAGGCTGGCGGCTAAGGAGGACAGGAGGACGGGCGTACTTGTATGGCATGGTTACACTTATCATATGTAAAGTAAAAGTAAAATGTATCTAACTTTCTTGTTCACTACCTTTTGCTACCTTAGCGTTGCTTTCACTAGCACTTTCACTTTCACTGGACAGCGGTCAAAGGTATTGACTGACCTCTTCTTCTACGGTGGCGTCTAGGGGATGCTACGACCGCAGCGCCCCTAGCGGTTGGCATAATTGAACAAATTTACGCTACTCATTACTTGGAATTTTACTCGTTACCTGGAACAAAAATATTCCGAGATTTTGACTCGTTACCTGGAATACTCGTTAGTAGGGGATGCTCGTAAGTAGGGTTACCACTGTAATAATAAATAATTTTTGGACATTCTCTAGTATGGTTCTTTAAATACAGTTTTGGAAATGGTTCTATGTAGCCCCAAAATGTTTTCGGCTCTTGTTTCAAAGAACCTATTCTTTTACTATGTAGAATCATTTTTGCTAAGCATGCACTGGTAAATCTCTATCAGTCATAGTTCTTTAGGGACCTAAGAGTGTTTTTATTTTGGATTTTTTTTTTTCTTTTTAATTTTTACCCCAATTTTCTCCCAATGTGTTTAGAAGTCAAGCGACCCACCCATTTGGTGACTCTCCCTATCACTTGTAATGTCCCTGACTGTAGGAGGGTGTAGACTAACACATGCCTCCTCCAATGAATGTGAAGTCAAGCTCCGCCTTTTTTAAACTGCTGCTGATACATCGCCGCCAGGCAGCCAATGCGCTCGGGGGAAAGTGCAGGATGCCCAGTTTTGATGGATTGCCTGGCAGACGAGGCGATCCATCAAAACTTGTACTTGCCCAGGAACTATTGATTCAGATGCCATCTGATACCAGGCCAAAAAAGTTTGTGAATGATTTGGAGTTGTAGAGATTTTCATCTTAAAAGTTCCAAGCTCCCCCAAATCGATTCCTTTGATGAAGAAGTGGGAGCAAATCCTTCGGCCCACTTGTTTTGATCTCTGCTCCCATGAGTGTTCTCTCTCCTCTATATCTCTCATTCACACTCAGCCTTCACTCATGCTTAAACTACAGTAATAAGCGAGTCTTCCTCACTCTTACAGTAAACCTCAGGGGCTTTAAGTTCTGCTTAGTTAAAGGAAATGAAGCTTTTGATGCATCCTAGAAATGATAATACAAGATATGTTATAATGTTTGAGCTCCTTGCTTGTCTGCTGTAGTCAAAGCTTAAGTCCTTCATTGGTTTGCTGACTTATCATGTTAACCATCATGCAGTTTAAGTGTATCAGCTAGTGATGGACAACATACACAAATCCTGCTCTTGAGTGATGGAAAAAAGTTCAGGAAGTTTCTCATTTATCAATGCTTAAAGTTCATACAAACACACAGCATATATCCAAACTTTTTGCTTCTATATGACAGATATTGTTAAATGTAGTATGGTTAAATATCTGTAATGATATATAACGAAAAAAGATGTTATTTGATAAAATCAACTCAAAGAATCTTTGAACCATCAATTGAGAATCTTTGAAGAATCAAAAAGTAATCTGTATATGGTATTATACAAAGAATACCATGGTGTGGTACTATTAAAAATCACAGTTCAGCACAAACCCCCCAGCAAGAGTGTCATAAATCTATATTTTTGTTTAAATCTGCTCTAAACTTTGACTTTCCAAAAACCTATTTTCAGATGTGCTGATATATTGTGAAAAAAACACTCTAAACATTTCTAGCCAAGACTTTTGAGCTCAGAACTGAATAAACAGAGGTGTTGGCTTCACACTGGTCATTACAGTTTTTAGAAATAGTATGTGTTTTTATTCCTAAAGCTTAAAGAATGTGAGGTGACACTGTCTTTTCCTCAGCCACAGTTCAGGTTCACTTCAGGTGAGATGTGTTTGTTCAGGTTCACATTCCACACATTCCACTGCCTGTTATCCACCAATGGAATGTCCGGAATTGCCATATCATTATCATAAGAATGACAGATTGCATTTGGTGGGAAAAAATGTGAACCTGTCTGAAAAATGTGTCTCTGCTTATTTAAGCTCCTTTCACAAATATCTAAAAATATATTATGATTCAAGCTACAGTATGTATATTTGAAAAGACCCTTTAAATTAATTAACCCATTATATTAATTATATACATTATTAATATATTATATTTATATTCATTATATATTTTTAATTTTGTTTCTTATTATAAAGTCTTGTAGAGTTATATAAGTGTTTTTGCAGAACTTCATTCATGTGCCACCAGCTGGAGCGCCGACTTCAGAGGGTTAATAAACTTACAGATACTTGGAAAAAAAACTTAAGTATAATGATAATATGCACGACTGATGAGTTACTGTAGATTTCAGCCTTCTTGACCAGAGTCAACAAAATTTTTTTTTTTCTAGACTCTAAGAAAAAAGGTACTGGAACATCAGGAGCATTACCTTTCCTGTCGTTGGGGTGGTACCCTCAAATGTATATTTTAGAAGTTGCATTGGCTCCGGTTCTGAATCAAGACTTTTATGTTTACTGTATAAAAAATTTAGTTAAGAAAAGATACAAGTTTGTTCTTTTCTCCTGGAAAAGTGCTTCCCACACTAGATATCACTCAGAAGTATGTACTGGCCTTCATTATATTTGTCCTTTGTCCTTTAATGTGTCTTAGTCTAGTTGGACAAGCAGTATTTTGTATTTTTTGTATTTATTAGGATTCTATATGTATTGTTTGTTTTTTATTGCACTTGTGTTCTGTCTTGTACCATCCTGGAGGAACACTGTTTCATTTCAATATGTTTACTAGCACAGTTAAAATGCAATAAATTACAATTTGTTCATAATACAAAATATAATAACATTTAATAAAATTTAATAAAAGGCTGTGGTCTGATGATTAGGCATCTGGTCTTGTGACCACTTGGTCTTGTAACCCCAAAATGCTCCCCGGGTGCTGTGGATAGAGCTGCCCACCACTTTGGTGTGTTAAGTAGCGTGTGTGTTTCACTGCACTGATGGGCTAAATGAAGAAGTCAAATTCCGTTGTGTGCCCTCACATTGGCAAAAGTTTAATCAAATTTAATCTAAAGCTTAATAAAGGTTTCTATCAAACTCAGTCTTAGGAGTGAGAGCACAAAATTATTATTCATGCTTAAATGTTTCATCTGAATCTTACAGAAATTCAAGACACCCTGGAGAAAGTTCTTCACCTCCATGCCTGTCTATGCAATTATTGTGGCCAACTTTTGCAGGAGCTGGACCTTCTATCTGCTGCTAATCAGCCAGCCGGCATACTTTGAAGAGGTGTTCGGCTTTGAGATTAGCAAGGTAAGCCTGTGGTATATATTATCTACCTTTCTTGGCAAAGATTTAGCTCAAGTTGGATTGACTTGGCTTTCTTCATTGAGCTCAATGTGTATGTCCATCTGCTTCCAGTCAAAAGCAGTTAACAATACTGTGACCTTCACCATCCCCAAAGGTGTTTGTTTGTTCAATGAATTATTCATTAGTTCTTTGTCACCTAAGCCAGCATTTGCATCTCTAAACGAGATGCGTATTACTTTCCCTTCACCAAGAGTGGAAGCTTAAATCCTGTACAGTAATTAATGTCATTACACTGATCTGTTGTTGATATGCTGGTGGTGATGCATTGCGGATTACAACAAACATTGTCTTTGATGAATTATGCTATTCTGTTAATGTTATAATTAAGCTTGTGTTGTGTTAGTCTTGCTGGGCCTGGTATTATCTTGCACTGAAATTGTTCTGGGAGATGTTTTAGATGGAATTTTGGTGGGAATGTTGGCCTATTAGGCTGGGAACTGAGTTTGGAATTTCTAAAGCATCCCAACACCTTGTGAATGCTTGTCAATGATGTTTAATGGAAGTCGTCTCCCATTTGTCCCCTGATATAATGATGGACCAACTGAAATGTCCCTCAAAAACCTATTACCATTAAATATGTATCACATGTTTTGGAAATACATTATATGCAGTAAAATTAAGCATAATTTTCTCTGTTTCTGAAACATTTAATCTGAAAGATGTACATTAGCTAATGACAGTACAAACCGGATTCCAAAAAAGTTGGGACACTAAACAAATTGTGAATAAAAACTGAATGCAATGATGTGGAGATGGCAAATGTCAATATTT
>BRDA01002678.1:873-13728 GCA_036984385.1 Crenuchus spilurus | reverse complement strand
ATACAGTGCCTTGCAAAAGTATTTATACCTCTTGATTTTTTTCACATTTTGTTACCTTACATCCACAAACTTAAATGTATTTTATTGAGATTTTAAATGATAGACCAAAACAAAGTAGCACATAATTGTGAAGTGGAATGAAAACTGCCATTTGCAGTTTGCCAGAAGCCATGTAGGCTTGGATCTCATTTCAGATCTCTCAGGGTCGGCCTGATACCAATACTGATTTTTAGAAGCTTAAAATTCTGATAACTATATATTTGTCTGTCAGTATTGGCTGATGGATGTATTTGGTTAAATATTAAACAGACTCTAAAGTCAGCTGTGAGAGTCATTAATGACAAATTCAAGCCAAGAACCACTTAGGAACATTTCTTTAAACAGTGTACAGTAACTAATATATTCAGTTATATTCACAGTTCTGAACTGTACAGTAGACTGAACTGAATGAAAATGGTTGTATTCTCTTCTCTAAAGGTTTCAACGTTAATCACTTGGACATTGCTCCTCGTTATGCTAGTATTCTCATGGGCATTTCAAACGGAGTGGGGACCCTATCAGGCATGGTGTGTCCTCTGATTGTGGGTGCTATGACCAAAAACAAGGTAGGAATGTGGCTTTTGACTTTCAGTTCAGCTTCTGTGATCTTTTGTTGAACTGTTCAGACGTTATATGCACTAGATGATTGTATTATTAAAACTAATGAAATCAAATGCATTCTGTGATCTGAATGACATTGTGTCTGGTCTTTGATCAAAGTGTTTGTCTGTTGAGACATTGGTGGTGTTGATGTGTCTTTGAAAAATGTGACAATATACGCTCATTTAAAGGTTTCTGGATTAATTTTGAGTATGAAAGTGTATACAATGAAGGATGTGAAGAACATAACAGAGAATAAAAAGAATATTTTTTAAGAATAAAAAAAACCCAATTCATACATAGGTATGTGCAGTACCAGTCAAATATTTGGACATCTCATTTAATTTTTTTTGTTTATTTTCCTATGTTTTTCTTCATAGTTTGGATCTTAATTAATTAATCTACAATGCAGAACATTTTTAAATAATGAAAAACCACTGAATGTCCAGAAGGTGTGTCCAAACTTTTGACTGGCACTGTATATAAAATATTTGTGTTGTTGGGAAATGTACTAGCTCCAATTTCTTTCCATTGGTGGAACCAGTGGTTGCAATGTGTCCAACAGAAGTATTTTATTTAATGTACATCAGATCTACTGAAACTATCCTTCTGTATATACACTCTTGAAAAAGATGGTTCTTCAAGGGTCCTTTAGTAAAAAAATGGTTCTATACAGAACCATGAACACTCAAAGAACCCAAATGGTTCTTTCCATGGTGAAAGGATTGATGAAGAATGGGCTATAAATGGTTTTATATAGAAGTCTTTTGAAAATGGTTTATAAAGCACTAAAAAGGGTTCTTCTGTTATTACAAGCTTGACATTGTAATTATAGCAAAACCCTTTTTGGGGCTATATAGAACCATTTTCAAAAAAAGTTCAGCATAGAACCATTTACAACTCACCAATCTGGAGAACTTATCAATCTGAAGAACCAATCTTTCGCAATGCAAAGAACCCTTTATCCATGAGAAGGGTTCTTTGAGTGTTCATGGTTCTATATACAGTAGAACCATTTTCTTTAGTAAAGAAGCCTTGAATAGCCATCTCTTTTAAGAGTGTATATGTAATTTATGTAATTAAGGAACTCTGATTTGATGAGTGTCTTTGGAGTAGCGCATGTTCATATCTCTGAACAACCTTGTTTATATCTAGAACTACACTGCAGAACAAAACTGACACTATTATTCACTAGAATTGGAAATATGTACAAGCATTTTGCAGCGACTGTTGTTGAGAAAGCAAAAGTTTATCTTGTTCAACATTAGTGAAATAAGTGGTGTAGCACTAATGCTAACTCAAAATACATGAGTTGGTTGTGCTCCTTAGTATTTAAAAGTATGTTTGACTGTTCAGAATAATGCTACATCACTAATAGCTTGATGGTTTTATCAGCCAATAAAAATATCAGTTTAATAGATAGGCCTTCTTTTGACCTGCACTTTAAAAAAGAAGCATTTGGTTTAAATTTAGTGGTAGAAAACCCTTTTTTACATTCATACATCTCATCTATATATCATTTTTGGTGATGTCTGAATTCAATACACAGTTTTAAAAATACAGGTTTTGATTGGTTATATAGTTCAGGCTACAGCTGGTTTTAAACCTTTATGTGGAGTAATTTTTATATCTTAAAACAGTTCATTACTCTTGCATATCTATAAAGAACCATTAATTGTAACCATCAATCTGAGCCATCAACTGAGCCTTCCATTGGTGCCATTGGTTCATAAGGGTGATTCTTCCGTATGCCATCACATCAAACTGTGTAAATGTATAGGACCCTGTTTGATGAACTAATGAAAAATGAAGGCTAGCATTGTACTCTGCTTCTTCATTCATGGTGAATGGTTCTCTCCTCTTCAGACCAGAGAAGAGTGGCAGTACGTGTTCCTCATCGCCTCTCTGGTACATTACGGTGGCGTGATCTTCTATGGCTTATTTGCTTCGGGAGAGAAACAGCCGTGGGCCGACCCGGAGCTTACCAGTGAAGAAAAGTGTGGCTTCATTGATGAAGACGAACTGGCCGAGGAGACCGGGGACATCACCCAGAGCTACGGAGCCCTGGGCGGTCCGGCCAAGACATACGGGGCCACCACACAGATGAACGGAGGATGGCCTGATGGATGGGAGAAAAGAGAAGAATATGTACAGGAGGGAGTGGAGGAGGGAGGGTACGGATACAGGCAGGGTGGGGATTACTCCTAGACCACACGCACACACTACCACATACAGAAGTACATAACTACACACACACACATACACACACACCAACACTGTAGACTTATTTTGTAGTGATTGTGAGTTATAATAAAAAAGAGTGCTACTTATAAAGTTGTAAAAAGTTAAAATACACATTGTTGTATGTTTGCACAAGCTAAAATAATCAAAAAATCAAGCTATATTAAAATACAATATAATAATAGAATAAACAATATATATAGAGAGAACCTAACATTACAGAGAGATGTAATACATATCAAATTGGCAGACTGTAAATGTAAATTGTCTATGTATAAAAAATGAATAAGAGTGAATTAACTTCAAGTGCAATCATATGTAATGTTGTGAAGCTGATATTTTCACCTCATTTTATCATTTTGTAGGGTTAGTTGAGCTGCTGGTGTTCAGAACCACCACTCCTCACCAAGGCTCAAATAAGGAATCCATATAGAGCCAAAACCAGCCATAGAGAACCTTGTAAACCTGAGTGAACACACTGGTTTTCTCTGTTTCTTTTTGGATTGCACTGCGAGAGCTGTACTGTGTAAATGCACAAAACAAAGTCTTGTTACTAATCCATGATGTGTTACTCATTCATCGTAGATGTAATGTTTCTGTGAGACTTAAAGAGATTTGGGTCTTTGACACCATATTTAAGAGCACAGTGATTTTATAATTATCAAGGTGTTTATTGAGCTTTTGAGTCAATGGCTATGCTATTGAAAAGTTTCAGAGCTAAGAGGAATCAGATCAGGATCGTTCTGACAGTGGAAAGTGATATCAAGTATAAACCACAAGCATCATGCTGGGATCTCTTGACATTGTATGGGTATGGGAAAATAGTACACTATCAAAAATAACTATAATAATAATAATAATATATAAAGCACAGGGTGTCAAAAGACCCATTTCTTTGGTTCCTTCTGTTTTCGGAAGTTACCATACCATTTTGACGTCTGTGAATGTTAGTTATGCATGAATGAGAGCTTTTGTTTTGAAAATATAATGATCTGAAAGACCACTTTCCCTGATACTCCCATTTAGATACTATTGTGTGAGTTTTTTTTTTTTTTTTTTTTTTTTTTTTTTTTTTTTGCACAGTTAACCAAAGGTGATGTGTAGAATTGGTTCTTAGCAGGGTGTGGGGGTGGGAGGGATCCTGTAAGGTAAAGGACACCTGCTACAAGGGCTCCTACAGCCATGGCAGGCGCTGACCATATTCAATGTACAAAGCAATAAATCCATGGTAAAGGTCGTCAGTTCAACCAATACAAACAGAAAAAAACAATGTACGTATGTAACACATAAGCACATTTAACTGTAGTAACTTTTGGTTCACGTTGTGTTTTTGTGATGACAATAAAAAAAAAAAACATCAAATATAAACTTCTTGTTAAAATATGTATAAAAATATATATAAATAGATTTAGTTAGAGTCCAGTACAAATCTCTTTGATATAAAGAGTGTCTGTACTGGGCCCACTCACCAGAAGAGAATGATTCTTAAGTGCCACCTGCACCCAGTTCCTGTGTGAAGCTCTCACCACGGTTCTTGCATCTGCAGGTGGCCGCACCTCTGTAGTTGTCCTGTATGGTTGCCATTGGTTGCTTTTTTTTGAGAGTATGTTGTTGTGAGATATGTTTTATGCCTCAGCCCTCCTTTCCCACCTTTTTTGACTTTCCTCTTGTTTCTGGTTTGTATTCTGTCAGTGGCTTGAGACCTGGTCCCCCTCTCCCTCTACCCCCACTATAGTCTCCTCTTGCACTCCCACTACTGTTGCAATATTCAGTGACGCAAAGGGTTGTTTGTAAAGGTATTCAAACATGCACAAAAATGACAGTTATTAGCCATGACATTAAGGTACCATATTCCTGTTTTGTGCCTCGGAGTAAAGTGTGATTCTTTTGCTGTGTTACCTGTAAATGGAGAGGTTTGTTGATGTCAAAATGAAATGCTCTATATATCCTTTTTTATATAAAACATTGACAAAATTTTATGCCAGTGTGTGCCTCTAATTACTCCATATCTATCTATCTATCTATCTATCTATCTATCTATCTATCTATCTATCTATCTATCTATCTATCTATCTATCTATCTACTCACCAACCCACTAACTCATCCACCTATCCATTCACCAATCTATCCACTAATCCATACAAACATCCATCCCCCCATTCATCCATCCATTCATCAACACACCCAATCACACATCCATCCATCAACCCATTCACCCAAACAACACACTAACCAACCTGCCTATGCAAGTATCCATTCATTAATCCATCGATTCAACCATCCATCAACACACCCACTCACACATCCATCCATCAACCCATTTATTGTCTTCCAAACCAATCACTCATCCATCCTTCCATCTATTCATTGATCCATGCACCCATTCATTATCCACCGACTCACTCACTCATCCAGCCATCCATTTATCCACCCAATCAACACACCAACCAACCTGCCCATGCAAGTATCCATTCATTAATCCATCGATTCAACCATCCATCCAACATCCACCCATACATGCATTCACCCATCCATCCATCAACCCATTTATTGTCTACCAAACCAATCACTCATCAATCCTTCCATCCATTCATTGATCCATGCACCCATTCATTATCCACCGACTCACTCACTCATCCTTTCATCCATTCATCCACCTAATCAACACACCAACCAACCTGCCTATGCAAGTATCCATTCATTCATCCATCCATCCATCCATCCATCCACCCTTCCATTATCCACTGACCCACTCACCCATCCATCCATGCACCCAATCAACTCACCCACCCACCTGCCCACCCACATATTCATTAATTCATTCCTTCATCCATCCATCATTCATACATCAGCAAAATCTAATTTTCCAGCTGTGTTAGCTCTACGGAGCAAGCTATGCTATTGCATAATGTAACAAGGATATTATATTTTATTGTAGGTTATCAAACTATTTTATACACATTTTCAGATAGCAAAGAATCTTCACACTCTATAGGAGGCAGCAAGAAGTTCTGAGATTTTTTTTTTTAGTATTGATGTTGATTGTCAGTTAGCTCATTAGCAAATACAGCTGAATAAAGCTAGCTACATTTTTGTTCAAATTACATACTGAATTTTGAAAAAGAGCAACCTGAGGAAATCCTTTTGTGACCTACCTCCCTACCTACTCAACTTACCTACACAACCAACAACTTACCAACCCACTTATTATAAGATGTAATACTTTACATAACCACCTATCTTTGAGTCTGAAATGATCATGAAATTAAATGTTCTTGTGTAGTATAACAAATAATATGCATTCATGGCATACACAAAATCTTCTAAATGCTGTATATAACAAGCTATCATGTTGCATTTGTATACTTCATTGGTTATCTGTACTGTATAAATAGCAACCCTCTAGCCCAGGTCTCATCTATAGTGAAATCAATGGGCTAGTCCCTAGAGCTCCATGACCCTGCTAACCTCTTAATGGAGATAGCAAGGAGGGGCAGCACTTAGAAAGCTATTTGGAGGATGTGTTCAGACCTTCCTTTCATCAGGACCCCCATATGTTTTCATATAAAAGTACGGAAAGAACAATTGACTGAACCTGAAGAAAGGAAGCCAATCTTTCTCTCTGTTTGTATTATGATTTTGTTTAATTTTCTCTCAAAGTTACCTATGATAGAAATAAGGATCTTTGATTAGAATACGCTTCCGGAAATGGCTACAGGAGGGGGGTCCTGTGTCATGTTACATGGACAGGAAAATTTAGGACATACGAGAGGAAATGGGAGTCTCATCGGCTCTCACTTTACAGTCCGCCCCCCACCAACTACTCCAGTGGAGCCAAATGGATCCAGACCTCAGTGAGGCTACCAATGTCAAACTGCTCTGATGCACAGGTGACATCCTCAGCCTAGACAATGTCCAATTATTCCCTTTCACTTTATTACATTGTGTGAGCGAGTTGCTAATTGGATAATCTTTCCAATGCAGATTGATTTACAACTGCTGCTGTGGAAAGACATTCATGCTTGACTGAGCTAAACTGACAAGTTGTCCATTGAGTGTGATGACATAATGAACCAAAGCCTTGCCTCAGAATAAGAGTGTTGACACTGGTTCTTAAATGCCTCTACAGCCCATTCATTTACAGCCTGACTAGTGTCAGCATAAGTCTAAGATTTTTGGCTTGAAGTATTCTTGCTGTAGTTGAATTTTTAGGCTTATTCTAATCTTAAAGGGCATGTATATATATATATATATATATATATATATATATATATATATATATATATATATATATATATATAAAAGTTTGTTATATGTAAACATTTTAAAACATTTCATTCATGTCCCAGCCCAGCCAGTTCAAGATTATATCCTAGAAACAAAATGAAACATAACCTGGAAACTTTAAGGGGTCTAATCAAAATACATAATTTAAACATTTATGTGAGGAGCTTAAATAAGCAGAGACATGTTGGTCAGAGTGAGTCAGACAGCTGCACATTTTTTTCCCCCAAATGATGTGATCTGTCATTCATATGATAATGACATGTTAATTCCGGAGATACCATTGGTGGAGCACCTACCATAGATATTCAGCAAATATTCAATCTAGGAACCACTGAATGAGTGAAACACATGTTAAGTCACATATGTTAAGTTTTAGAAATAAAACCACATACATTTTCTAAAAACTGTAATGACCATTGTGTAGCAAACACCTCTGTTTATTCAGTTCTGAGCTCAAAAGTCTTGGGTAGAAATGTTTCGAGTGTGTTTTTTCACAATATATCAGCACATCTGAAAATAGTTTATTTGTAAAGTCTAAGTTTAGAGCAGATTGAATCAAAATATAGATTTATGACTATATTTTGTGCTGTATTTTGCACTATTGTTTGTGCTGAACAACCGCCTGTGTAACACTTTAGTAAAAAAATTATTTGTAATTTGTAAAAAAGCCAACTCATATCAGACTATATCAGAGTGTCTGAAAATAGCTCAGACTCCAGGGTGACTATCATACTAACAGTGACTATCATAGCTATAAATTACTCAAATAATGCATTTCTTACTGAAATGCTAACGATAGCATTCTATTTACTTATTATTTGATGTATTTGTTTAGAAAATTGGGTGGATCTCACATTTGTACACCATTTCAGGAGCTACCTCGACTAGAAAAAAGTAAAACATGCAGTGTGTAGCTCCTCCCTTTCAGTTATGCACTGGATAGTATCACAATAGTGTCCATCAACATCATATAAAAAATGGACCCTTATTGAATATGCATTGTGGAATTTTGCATACACTCAACTTTGACAGTAACCGTATTACATACACATGTACTAGTTTGTGTTTAGCGTGCAACTGGTACACACCCTTTATCCATAGAGGCAATTTCCTGTTCTACTTGAAAATCAACTGGAAGGATGGCATGTCGGAAGCACTAATGTTCAATCCCAAAAAGAAGAAAGGCTGCCATGGTGAGCTCCATTACTTTCTGTTAATTTGACAGGCACAATGAGTGTGTCACTTGCCCTGTAAAGCATGTTGGATCTCGCTCACTCGGCCAGAACGGTCACGGGTCCTTCCTTCCACACAGTAAACACTGACACCCACCCACATCCTCCCACCCTGTCATCCACTACTGGGCTCAGCCATGCCTATCCACTACATCCAGTCCAAAGAGCACAAGATGATCTATAAAACCCAAAACGTAGAGAATGGAATTGCAGCTGGTGTGAATATTTTTCATTATACTAAAATGGAATGTTTGGTTAATGGGGAATTTATGGGTTTATCTTTAATGAGAATTTAATGACCGTGTGTGTGTAAGTGTGCTCGTGTGTGCTTGTGCATATGCTCAATGTCTTATGGATGTGTGCCTGCATTTGGGGGGGCAGGTGTTGCTTTGGCGGTCCCTGGGGGCAGACAGGGGAGGTGTAGAGGTGGCTGAAATCACTCTTTGATGACAGGGGCAGCATAGGGAGCAGAGGGAAGCCCCCTCAGCTCATAAATACCCTCCAATCCCCTCACAAAAAGCAGAAGGGAGGGGTAGGGAGGAAAAGAAAGGAGGGGATTAAATGGAAAGAGTGGAGCCAGAAGAGGAGTTAACAAGACACACAGGAGGAGTAGGTGGTTCAGATGGGACCACAGGGCAGGGGCCTGAGAGAAAGCTGTGTAACCTAACTCATACTGCCCTCTCACGTGCAAGATGGAAAAACTCCAAAATGAATGGATGGTGGAGGCATTACAACTCAGTAATGCTCCGTCCCCATCCCCCATTGAACCAGCACTCAACACCCTCATCAATTATTACACACTTTCATTATGCTCAGCAGCATAAAGCAGTAAACTGCTTATTTTAGCACTGAGATTTTTAGTTAAACAAAGAGGTTTGGTAATTTCTTTTAAAAAAGAAGACATTAAGGAAATTCCTCTCTGCATTTAACCCATCCCACACACATACCCAAATCATTGGGCAGCCCCCCTTCTGCAGTGCCCAGGAAGCAGAGCTGCCAGATTCGCGGTTTTCACGCCAAATTGGGCTTGTTTGAAAATCCAATTTTTTCCAAATTTCAGGTGTGGCGGGGTGCGGTTTTTTGGGCTACTTTTAAAAATGACCGCGGCCGCCAAAAAACAACAAAAAAGTGGGTGTTGCCTTGGATGTTACGTCAACACGGCGGACAAACGTGTACAAGTCGACACTAAGGAAGATTGATTACAACAATAAGAACAAGAAGAATATAGCGACATCTAAAGGAAGGCAGTCATATAAAAAGTTTGAAATGGAGGAGCCCTTAAAAGTCACAAAAAAGGAGAAAAGAGGACAACAGAAAATGGCAGTTAAAATCAGAGAGGATCAGAGGAGAAAAGAGTTCAGGAGGGGCAAAAACAGAAATGAGTAAGGAAAAGTCAGTTCTTTTTTTTTTTTTTTTGCTAATTATGTTACAATTAAATGTTCTTGACTGGGATATAAAACTGTTATAAAAGAACTAATAAACCACTAATGTTACCATGTTATTAATGACTTTAAGATAAATAGCAATATTGATAATAAATCCCTTATAAACAAAATGCTAAGCCGTACACTCTTAATTGTTTTGCCATTTGCTTCAAATGTATGACAGACATATATTTTGGGCCAGTTTAAGCTTCTGAAGGGCGGGTTTTAGACTGATTTTGGGCTGGATATTTTTGTTGGTCCTGGCAACCCTGCCAGGGAGCAGTTGAGGGTTAGGTGCATTGCTCACCGACACCTCAAACCAGCAACCCTTTGGTCCAAATCTTGATTCTCTAGCCTTTAAGCTACAATTGCACCCCAGATAAGGTTCCATTCTCTGAGTGGCTCTGAAATGAACCCTACTAATCTACAGCGATTAATCACAAATTAATCTTATAATAATAGAATATATTATTTATTTATTCATCTTTAGACATATAATTTATCTTGCATTGATCTGTCTATATAACTATAATCTAAATAATCTAAAGATAGACATATCTTTATTTGTCTACTATGAAACTGAGGACCTGGTCTATCCAGGCTCCACCCACAAATGTATTTTTTTCTAGAGATTGTTATCTGGTTGTAAAGGCTTTACCGAATGCTCACAAAACTCCAAGCTAAGAGTTTTGTGTAGAAGATTTCCAGTTAATAATACTATGTTAAAGAGCTGGTCTAGTTTGCAGTGAACTGAAACTAGGAAGCTGGAAAACCACAACGGCAATTAGCATGCTAGCATTAGCGTGATTGCACAACAAAAATCTTATCAGTGTGACCGTTCTCATATCAAGTTAATTAACAAATGACATGAATAAAATCCTAAAAAAAAACTGTGTTTAGACAAAAACAGCACCACCATTTCTCATTTTTCATTAGCTTCACAAAAGAGTAGTCGTGGGCGTGGCCTAAATAGGTCAGGCTGGGCTATTTGAAAAGGTAGGAAAGCATGCTTCTAGAGGCTGTTATGGGGGTGTTCAGCCTCATAGATCTTTTATGAAGCAGAGAGCAGAAGAGCTATGAGTGTGTGGTGTCATGAGTGTGTGGTGTCCTTGAACAGAACTGCTGTTTAATTGTGATAGAGTGTGCAGACAGGATCCCACACAGAGAACCCACTTTATACAGGAATCTGTGTTCCTGCCTTGTGTGTGTTTGTGTGTGTGTGTTTGTGTTGGCCTTGGATAGGATTTTCATTCGCTCCTACTGTCCCACCCTCACTCGATTTGGATTCACATCATGCTGGAGTAGGGAGGGAACCTCGCGCATGCGTGTCTGTGGGTGAGTGTGCTTGATTAAGTAACCTCATAAGCATTGTTGGAACCCTGATTTTTTCTAATAGATACACATGCCATTAAGATTATTTCAACATTTATTACTGTAAACTAAAATTTAGACTATTGTGCATCTGCACAGTGAAAAAATATATATCATCCATACATACAGTCATGTTTGTTTGGGTATTTTATATATATATATATATATATATATATATATATATATATATATATATATATATATATATATATATATATGATTATGTTATAGATAATTGATACTACAGGACTGTTATATACAGTACATGTGTAAAAATAGATTTGTATAAAATTATTATACAACACAATAGAATAATTATGTATTATAGAAAACTATTATGTATAATAATAATAATAATAATAATAATAATAATAATAATAATAATAATAATAATAATACCCATTTATTATGAATACTTATTATTATTATTATTATTATTAATATTATTATTATTATTATTATTATTGATGATGATAATAATAATAATAATAATAATAATAATAATAATACAAATTTATTATGAATACTGTTTTTTATTATTATTATTATTATTATTATTATTGTTATTATTGATGATGATAATAATAATAATAATAATAATAATAATAATAATAATAATAATAATAATAATAATACCCATTTATTATGAATACTTATTATTATTATTATTATTAATATTATTATTATTATTATTATTATTGATGATGATAATAATAATAATAATAATAATAATAATAATAATAATACAAATTTATTATGAATACTGTTTTTTATTATTATTATTATTATTATTATTGTTATTATTGATGATGATAATAATAATAATAATAATAATAATAATAATAATAATAATAATAATAATAATAATAATAATAATATTAAGGGATATCCCTGCAATATATACACTTCAGCAATATATACAGACTTCAACATGGTCATCATTTGCACATTTGCCATATATCTCTAACATGGCAATATACATTTAATGTAGTTTTAAATACAATATGCTTGGGACTTGGATGATATGACACATTGGTCTTGGCCACCAGATGATTGACAGTGAGGGTCTAAGGGTGGGCATAAAAGAGAGAAAAAAGGGGCTCCAGGGAGGTGGCCTGACCTTTCAGAGGAGCTGACTTACAGCGGACTGCCTGCCAATCCACACACCCAGTCACACAGGTCCCCAGAACATGCCACACACTGCCCTGTTCATATGTATGTACAGTACGTACTGGAAGGAAATAAGAACAAAATAAATACAGCACATCATCATTCATCTGTTATGTGGCCCTTAAACTACTGGAGTTGAATAGCTTGGCTGGACCTTTCTGTGCTGTAACAGAGCTGTGAGGGTTTGCCAGCCATGCACATTTCATCCAACTATACAGATTTGATCTTTTTATCTATTTATCCAATAATACAGATTATATCTTTATTACTGACTTCACACAAGCTGTAAAGGGAGGAAGTACTTGCAGTGCAAGACGGCAGAACATAAAATACAAAAAAAAAAAAAAAAAAACAGATGACATGTATGTATACTTGTCCCGTCACACACCGTACAAGACCCCTGGACACACTGACCCACACACCTAACCGTCCGTCAGGCGACATTCAGTCGAGGAGACTTTCCAGTCCGGTGGAGGGACCTCGGGGAAAA
>BRDA01002673.1:4635-17662 GCA_036984385.1 Crenuchus spilurus | reverse complement strand
CCTGGATACATTTTAGCTGACCTGCTTCTGTAATTAAAGACAAGACCTGTGATTTTAATCCAGTATGAATCTCCCGTGTTTGCTGTTTTTAATAACATTAGTAATTATGGGATCATTTTAATCCAGTATGAATCTGCAGTGTGTCTAATTCTTACAGTCTGACAGTCAGAATTGTGAAGTGGTTATAATCCAGTGGCGGATGCTCTAAGACTGCAAGAGAAGCTCAGCTTCCCCTAAAATGTCAAAAAATAAGTGATCAATAATATACTGTTGTGTGTACATGTCATTGACTAAATATGCGCTACAACGCACTCAACATTTGTTCAGAATCAGCTTCTTATCACTGGTAACGACGCGGCTTTCCTCTCACTCATTCCCGCAGCTTCACAGTGCTTTAAACAGGGTGGACGCTCAGCGTCCACAGAGTTCAATGGCAAAGCAAAGCGTGCAGCGAAACGAGACGAGTCATTGGATAAACGCTGGGCTTTGTCCCGCCCATCGGACGCTCAGCATCTCTGGGAGTCTATGGGGCAGTGGGCTGGCCTCGGCTGGCCCGAACACTCAGCTTCTGCATGATGATTGGATGATGTGTCTGAGGCTGAATCCCTTTTTGATTGACAGCTAAATGAGCGAATCAGCGATCTTTTTGTGTAAACATACCTGGGAGCAATTTTCATTCTGTTCTGAGTTGAACCGAAGACTTTCCTAATCATCTTAGCGACATTTTCTGTTAAAAACGACTAGCGACAAATCGAGCTTCTATTTCTGGTGTTTTTTTTTGTAGCTGCTTGTGTTTGGAGACTGACTTCTATCACTTTTTCTGACTTCTATTGCAGTTTCTGTCCAGCGGTAGCACTCACAGGCGGACACACTTCACACTAGCCTCGCGCCAGTAAAGAGCTTCTCCTGTTTTTAAAGCGGCTCAAGTCTTACACCCGCAACACCATGAGCCAAGGCCGTTTAAGCAGCATAGCTCTGCTGGCCATTGAGAGGATACTAGTCAAGTCCCTGGAAAAGACTCCTTGTTGGTACGACAGGGTCACAGATCATTTTCTTGAAAAGGAATGGAGGGTAGAATTTATGTATAAGTAAACTGACACATTTTATGATGTAGCCCGAAATTGAGCTTCCCCTCCTTGAAAGACCAGCATCCGCCACTGTTATAATCCAGTATGAATCTATAGTGTTTGCTGCTTTCAAAGTCTAAACCACCTGTGAGTGCTTTGGGACAAGGGATGGACTGAAGCTGATGGAGCACCCGCTTCTCGCTGGGGTCAGTATCTGCAGAACGGTTGGAGTTTTCACGTTGAGTTTACAAAAGTCTCCAATAACCCTGGGAAAAGTAACTAGATTTGTTGCTAGTTACATTTTTGGGAAAAAAAGTTGGTAGAGGGGTCTGAAAACTTCAAAGACAAAATTGCTAAGCTGGCAACAGTAGAGCCTAGCTTAGCCTAGCCTATCTGGCTGCTTGCCTGTTTAGTTCATTACGCACCAACGTAACCAGGCTATGGGGGCCGATTGTGCTCAGCTCTCCTTGAATGCATTGAACTGACCGCAGCATCCTCTAAAAAAACGCCTGTCAGTTACCGATGCTATTATAGTACATATTGAAATACAGCAAAAATGATATCACCGTTATTGAAGCATTTCTTATTGCGATAAATATCAATATCAAATTATTGTCCAGGCCTAATGTTGATCATTTTGATTTACAGTTTGTGAAAATCAGAAATCTGTCTGAAATGATTAGAATGTTTAAGCTTGAGTTTGAATAAATTACTATTTAGACAATATACTGTAAGTACTTTGTATCTCTTGGCTACTTGAAGCCACTCCTGAAACAGAAACATGGTCAGAAGTGTCTTACCTGGACTAAGGAGAAAAGGAACTGGATTGTTATTCTGTGCTCCAAAGTTTTCTTTTCAGATGAAAGTCAGTTTTGCATTTCATTTCTAAATCAAGGTCTTAGAGTCTGGAGGAAGAGTGAAGAGACACAGAATCCAGCTGTCTGAAGTCCAGTGTGCAGTTTCTGCAGTTTTCTGTTTCTGTTTCTATAAGCCATACTGAAGAATATCAGTGAAGAAGAAAAGGCTTGAAATGTCTGACTTTAAGTGTATATAAATGTATAAATGTAGATTTTCTCTTCTGTGATGAGTGTCAGGTGTTCTGTAATAAGCAATGGCATGTATATAAACTCCACCTTATAATAAAGCAGTACACAAAGGCTAGTTTGGAGAGTAAAGGCAGGAGTTGTAACACTGAGTGTATTTTATAGTATTAAATATGTATTTTATTCCAGAAAAATAAGAAAAATCTGTTGTCTTAGTTGCAACACTTGCAGAACCCACCACTGACTCAGTTTAAATAAATGTTTTGCCATGTTTTATAGCTGAAAGCTGCTGTTTGAATGTGTTTGTTGGGAATGAAAGCTAAATGTGAGGTCTTGATAGCCACCCTGTGTCTGTTGCTGTACATATTGGCTTAGCAGCTACAGAACAAATCTTTGGGATACTCTACAGCCCGAGTGTGTAGGATGCTCTACACACCACTGGTAAGTATTGTAATATTTGGTCTTTGTGAATTTGGCTGAAGCTCCAGTTGGCTGGGTTAGAGTACCGGTAAGTGCTGTTCTGGGAGCAATTAAAGAGATGAACCGAGTGAAGCTTGTTAATGATGCTGCAGCAGGGGGTTGTGGGAAAAGCCTTGTCTAAAAGCAGTGGGAGAATGCTGGAGTTGTGAGTGTACAGCAGGGTTCAGCTGAGGATGCTCTTTTTCTGCCTTCTGTCCTAATATTAATTTCAGTATCTTCATTCTCTTGTCTGATTGATTGAATATGATCTGATTCTTGTGGTGCTTAGATGTAGTTTGATGCTAAATGAAATTCTATGTAAACAGCATGAGTTTTAAAAGCCTATCTGCAGCAGTTCATATGCAATTAATATGGCTACAACTGACCTCATTTCACCCAGAAAATGTTTATTTGATTGCTCTGCTGTTTCCACTCATGTATTTTGTCTACTGAATAAAAAAGACATAATGAAAAGGCAAACTGTTGCATAAAGGTTTCTACACATAGTTGGATCTGTTTTTTTGCTGATAGATTGTAATGGAAATGCACGAAACAATAGTTAATTAGATCAGTTCTGCTTTTTTGTTGATAAAGTCTCAAAATATGACAAAAGCAGGAAGTTACACTGGACTGAAATACCAAATCCTAATTTAATCAAACATCACAGGCTTTATTTAGTTGTTGAATTAAACAGACACAAGCTAAACCACATACAAACCAATTCCCAAAAGTTAGGATACTTTTTAAAAATGAATAAAAAAACTGCAAATCTGTCTTTGGTTTATATACTTGAACCTTTATTTGACAGGCAACATGACAAAGAACAGACTTTCAGTGTTTTCATTTTTATTTGTTAAATACAAACTTTAAAAATGAATAAACTTAGTAATCAATGCCCTCAACACACTCAAAAAAAGAGTTGAGATTGAGGCATGTTTATCATTGGTAAACATGACATCTTAATGGCAGCATATGTCTCTCAGCATATGCAGTTCACCCATGCTGTGGGCACTGGTGTACCCTCATGCCAACACAGATGCTGGTTTTTGCACTTTTGTTTGGTAACAGTCTTTATCATCTTTGGCACATAGAATCCAATGTCTCAAAAAAGGCTGAAACAGACTCATCTGACCATCTGTCCTTGTCGTATGATTTCAGACCGAGAGAAGTCAGTGGTGTTTCTGTGCAAAATGAATACATGACTTACTCTGCATAATTCAGTTTACCAGTTTCAGTTCCTTGATGCATCAGCAGGCTGTGTTCAGTGGAAATGAATTTTTCAAAGTATTCCTGAGCCCTTGTGGTTATGTCCATCATGATAGCATGGTTTCTTAAACAGCACTGCATAAGGGCTTGTCATACATATTCAGCATTGGTTTCCTTTCTTGGCCTTTACGCACTGAGATTTCCCCTGAATCCCTGAATCTTTTCATGATATTATGAAATGTGGATGGTGAAAAACTACATTTTTTGTAATCTTGCACTGAGAAACACTGTTTGAAATGACTCACCCCTGCTTGCAAAGATTTCGGTAGATGTACCTTTTTACATGCAATCCCAATAACCTCACCAATACCAGTTAAACTGCTAAATCTGGAACCTTTCAAAACAGTGTTACTTGTATTTTTCAGTCTTATTTTGTTTCTGCCTCAACTTTTTTGAGTATGATGCAAGCATCAATGTCTAAATTTAACAAACTTAACTTAACACTTAACAAACAAAATATTAAGTTTATCATATAAAACACTGAACATCTTTTCTTTTCCTTTTGTCTGTTAAATAAAAGTTCAAGTGAATTAAGAAATGAAAGATTTTAGTTTTAATTGCATTTTTAGAAAGTGTACAAAGTTTTCTCCAACTTGGTTTTGTACACAGTAAATCTGCCAGTGTTAAATCAACACTATTAGAGTTAAATTAACACTGAGGGTGTCAAAATGTAACACTCTCAGTGTTAATTTAACTCTAATAGTGTTAACACTGGGAGGTGTGTATGAACTATGCAGTATGTACTATCACAGCTATCAGAGGGAAATCTCACCAATTCATTTTTTAGAGTCACTTAGTCTAGGAAATCTAGGACGCCTAGTAACCATGATGTGGCATCACATTTTGGTGAGGCACAACTCACTCAACCCTGAAACATTATCTTCTGCTTAATCCTGATAAGGGTTGTGGTGAGTCCCCTACCCCTTCATCAGTGGCAGGGTAGCGCATTACACTACCTTAACTAAGCCCAGGACAGCAACATTAAACATTTCACTGTAAACTTACTTCATATTTCTCAGCAGATGTTTTTATGAATATGAGAGCTTTATTCACTAGTGCATGATGGGAGCTTAAATGACGAGCCTTATTCAAAATTCTAGTGACATTTGACTTGGTTGGAAATCTGGTTATTGTTAATTCCTTGTTGTACAGATTTGAGCGAGTATTTCTGCAGTTCATCAGTGCCATTTCCATCTCAGTTCCACAGGAAAGGTTTTTAGGAAGTGAGAGTTGCTGATGTTTAAGCTGCTGACAGTGTCACCTCATCACTGCAGTAAAATAAAATGTAACATGGCCATAGCTTCATGTAAACATTAACATGGCTTTGACCTGTGGTTCCTACTGTCAGACTTCCTTCATCATTTACACACACATACACAGGTGCATGGTCTTACTGCAGCATTGTGGTCAGTTCTTATATAGCTATAGCCTCTGTGTTTCTTCTTTATTCTGTGATCAAGTTGAGTCATCTGATTTGCAGAAAGTCCTCACCTCAAACTGTTGACTCACATCAGTCCCAGACAAATTACTATTCAAAGAGTATAAATACTCAACTCACTTCCCATGTAATGAACACAAAATATATTACAGTTCACCTTTTCAAATTAAATTATGAAGAAATATATATATATATTTAAACAATATTCTCATATTTATTTAGATTCACTATACATCAGATAGGCTTGTTTGTCTCAAACTATTTCTCTGAACTGGTGACATATGTTGACACACTTATATATAGACCTGTTCTTTTTGGGAAAACAGTGGGTTAGACTGATCATTAATATGTCCTCAGTATGTTTGTTCTCTTGTTCTTATGATGAATGTTCTCTACTGTGTTTCTCTTTTCATACCACCATTCCACTTAATCCTGAAGCTTTATGGTAAGCAGAGGGCAAGTTGGGCAATCTTTATTCTCTTTGGCTTCATCCGCTCAAAGTCTTGTGTTTTATCTTCCTGTGGCAATTCCTGCACTCAGACCAGAGGAACTTGATCGGTCCACATACTGAACAGAGGCAAAGTCAAACATCACTTTATGTAACAAAGAGGGCTTGTAGACAGGATGTTTGTTTTATTGAAATCCAGGTTGACAGACGGTAAACATAAAGAAACAAAGATGTACAATGTATTTGTGGCCACAATAAACGTGTTGGAAAGAAAAACAAAAGGCAAACCTATTAAAAAGGGAAAAGGGTAACAAGGTATCCAATGACAGAGGAGTTAAAGAGTTCAGAAGCAGGAAAATGGAGATATGCTAGACTGGAATATACAATCAAAGATCCAATAATGGCAAATGTGTCATAAAAATAAACCACAATGCTTGACAAACATGAAAAACACAGGGGTATACTGTATATACCACCCAAATAAGAAAATGTTGAGGCAGTATAGAAATTGTAAATAAAAAAGCAGTGTTTTTATTAATTGCAGACAGTATGAGCCCAAGATATTTAAAGTTTTGTCTGGTCAACTTCATGTCATTTGTTAACATACAGTGAGGAAACAACAGTGAGGAAAATAAGTATTTGAACACCCTGTGAATTTGCAAGTTCTCCCACTTAGAAATCATGGAGGGGTCTGAAATGTTCATCTTAGCTGCATGTCCACTGTGAGAGATATAATCTAAAAGTAAAAATCCAGAAATCACAATGTATGATTTTTTAATCATTTATTTGTGTGTTACTGCAGCAAATAAGTATTTGAACACATATGAAAATCAATGTTAATATTTGGTACAGTAGCTTTTGTTTGCAATTACAGAGGTCAAACATTTCCTGTAGTTTTTCACCAGGTTTGCACACACTGCAGCAGGGATTGTGGCCCATTCCTCCATACAGATCTTCTCCAGATCAGGTTTCTGGGCTGTTGCTGAGAAACAGAGTTTGAGCTCCCTCCAAAGATTTTCTATAGGGTTTAGGTCTGGAGACTGGCTAGGCCACTCCAGAACCTTGATATGCTACTTATTTCATTGCTCTAACTGAGGGAAGGAGGTTGTTCCCCCAAAATCTCGCAATACATGGCCCCGGTCATCCTCTCCTTAATACAGTGCAGTCGTCCTGTCCCATGTGCAGAAAAACACCCCCAAAACATGTTCCACAGTAGGGATGGTGTTTTTGGGATGGTACTCATCATTCTTCGTCCTCCAAACACGGCGAGTGGAATTAAGACCAAAAAGTTCTATTTTGGTCTCATCTGACCACAGAACTTTCTCCCATGACTTCTCTGGATCATCCAAATGGTCATGGGCAAACTTAATACGGGCCTGGACATGTGCTGATTTAAGCAGGGGAACCTTCCTTGCCATGCATGACTTTAAACCATGACGTCTTAGTGTATTAGCCACAGTAACCTTGGAAACAGTGAAGACAGCTCTCTTCAGGTCATTGACCAGCTCCTCCCATGTATTTCTGGGCTGATTCCTCACCTTTCTTAGGATCACTGATGCACCACGAGGTGAGATCTTGCATGGAGCCCCAGTCAGAGGGAGATTGACAGTCATGTTTAGCTTCTTCCATTTTCTAATAATTGCTCCAACAGTTGATCTTTTTTCACCAAGCTGCTTGGCAATTGCCCCGTAGCCCTTTTCAGCCTTGAGAAGGTTTACAATCTTGTCTCTGGTGTCTTTGGACAGCTCTGGTCTTAGCCATGACAACTACAGCTTATGTCAACTATTCACTGCAAGCTAATGTGGTGTCTAAATACATAATGATGGGCAATGGACACTAGATCACATTATATACAAATAATGTAGTTTAGTGGTTCTGTTGCAGTTGTGTTTTTGGAGGAGTGTTTGACATTTTGCCTTGCACCTTGTAGACAGCTTTATTCTGGTAATTGCAGTGAATTCAGTTCACCTATAGAAAACAGTTAAAATGTATGCATTTATATATACACATTTATTGTGTTTTTTTTCTGATTTCCCAGCTGTTTCCTCATCTACAGTGTGCAAGAAAAGTAAAAATACTAGATTTAGACTAATAAAAAAACCTGTCATTCTGAATGCAGAGAACAAACCAGATTCATTCCCACCTCACGTATAGAACATACTGGAAACATACAGGAAGGAAAATATGGAACATGGTGAAAATATAAAACATGATGGACATATAATAAACATGTAGCAGTGCAGGGCCTATACTAAAGTGCATGCCCGCTGACTAACTTGAGACACTAGTATTACTGGTCATGACAAATGTAGACATGTTCAGTATATAGTACTGGGTGTATATATATATATATATATATATATATATATATATATATATATATATATATATATATGTGTGTGTGTGTGTGTGTGTACAGTACATATGTGTGTACATATACTTGTAGTGTAAGATTCCAGCTTCATTGTTTGTGTATTGTGCAGAGGGCAAATGTGCAAAATAGCCATATCACATTCATAGATATAGCACAAGGAATAAACTGGTTGAATGCTGAAAAACCATTAGTGCTGTTACACCACCACACAGACAAGTGTAGAGTTTTAAAAGTGAACAAATTATCATGTTATTGCACACTTTTAGTATTTGCACTGTAGCTTATGTTCTGATTTCACCATAAAGTGCATCTAATTGTATGTTTAAAGCAGAGGTGTCAAACTCCAGTGCTGGAAGCCTGGATTCCTGCACAGTTTCATGATCTTCCTGATGAAACACATGGGCAGGGAATAACCAGGTTTAATTGTAGTGTCAGAACTGAGAAATCACCAAAGTGTGCTGGACACCGGACCTCCAGGACTGGAGTTTGACACCCTTAGTTTAAAGTATACATTTAAAAAACTATGGGATCTTTAAAAAACTAAAACGCATTGACTGCTTCTGTCTTGGTGAGGATGTTAAAGGGTTAAGGAGAAAATAGAGTGGCAGTTGAACTGTCAGAACTGGAGAGTGTCAACCTCAGTCACATTAGCTAAGCATTTAATAGCCTTGTTTTATTTGCTTTTGCAATGGTTTGCTTTAGTGTGACAAATATTTGACTCATTTGTCTTATGTATGCACTATTTGTGCAGAGTTTGCAGGCGATTTCACAATGACTTCAGCATGTGTTTCCTATTTTATGTAGTTCTGGTCCACAAGTAATTCCTCTATCACAGAGTAACTGCTGTCACACTAAACCTTGAAGCAAAGTCAAATGAAGACATATACATTTTGCAACGTTAAAGTCAACTTGCACTAACTTTCTTTTTTTTCCTGAAAAAATAATGCACAATATTTCCAATTTCTAATTGCAATTTCTAATTGCAATGGCTTATTTAAGGTGTACCTACTGTGGATGCAAGTGTTCAACTATACTTATGCAGGTTATACAAATTGAATGGGACTCTGGAACAGAGGCTAAGTTCAACAAGCCCTCCAGCACTGGACTGTGGAGCAGCATTCTCTTAGATGATGGAACTCCACTCATCCTCCCATACCTTTGGGATCAGTAGGAGTGGAGCTTTTCCAGACAACATCAGTACCTGAGCTCACTTATGCTCTCATGGCTGAATGCAATCAAATCCTCACAGCAATGCTTCATAATCTACCTTCTCAGAAGACTAGTAACAGATGACAAACTTTCTGTTAAAAAAAGACAAAACCCCTCCAGACAAAAACTACAAACGTTTGGTGTACATTGAGACCAAGCATGAAATATATATCCTCCACTCAATTTCCCTCCATCTTATTCTTCTTCTGGTTTGTATTCCTTCTACAGGAGGTTCATAGCTGTTCTGATTGAACTCTACGTTAAAGAGAGGCAAGCAGTTGACACTTGGCTCCTGTATACAGGTCACTGGTACTGACTGAGTGAGCTGCTCAAACCTGCCACTCTCCATTCATTTACAATGGATTTTCATCCGACAGAGCTGAGTGTGTGCTAGTTTCTTCGTGGGTCAGAGATACTGTGCCTGGAGGCTTTTCCACCACATGTCAGGGAGAATCAGCGAGGAGGCCAAATCTCACTGGCCTAATGGGTCTGGGTCAGTGAAAAATAAAAGGCTGTTTCCTGACCACAGGTACTCCAGTTCCCATGTGGGGAAATCGCATAAGACCAGTTTATTTTTGTCTGAATGGAGCCTAAAGCAAACCAAGCCATCTGTGTACAGTTTGCTTAAAGGAGAAATGCACCAGTCATCCAACAATTCTCCATAACTGCTGTTAAGATTTGAGCAGATCAGGGGTGCCAGCAGCCATAGCACCTGCTCAACATTACATGTAACTTTACTGAAGCTAAACAGGTCTAGGTCTGGTTAGTTACTTGGATGGGAGATGGCCAGCGGGAAAACCTTTTAGTGGCGGCTGAAATTGGCCTTGGTAAGAGGTTTTATTCCTGGGTTCTGTGTGGATCCCAGTGCAATGACATGGACATTATCCTTTGTAAATGGTGCCATCTTTCAAACAAGATCAGAAACGATCTCTGCACATTTCTTCAAAAAGAATAAAGGTTTTACCCCAATGTCCTTTCTAAATTTCCCAATCGTCCCCAACAAGGATAGTCTCTCTAACATTTAAATATGGTAGCTGTTCAACAGTGCTTTCAGGTAACCAGATTGGTTAGACGTGAAATGCTCCACTGGACCAAGTCATAATTGTGCATACCAGTAGTGATAGGAACCAGACGACAAAGGTGTTTAATGCCTCTAAACATGAAATAAATGTAAAATATTTATGACATTAAACTAAAAATGCCTTGGTTACATTTTAGAAAATAAGACAGTAATGAATCTGTGAGTGTCAGAATAGATGCTGGCCCTGCCTGTCCAGGCTATTTAAGAGGTTAAGTGAACCTAAGCAGTTCCACAGAGCCTGTGCCAATCCCAAATGTATTACCTAAGAGCTTAAGAGCTTTGCTTTGTGTTCTGATTTTGCAATAACTTGCTATATTGTGACAAATACTTGAGTCATTTGTCTTATGTGTGCAATATTTGTGCAGAGTTTGCACCAGTGGTCTTTGCTTGTGTTTCCTCTTTTAAGCAGTTCAGTCTGCTGTTGCTAAAGTCTGAATCTACACTGATCTCTAGCTACTAATGAAAGGCCAGATACAGAGTTTTGCTGCAGGCAATATTCCACTTTATCTCTACAGTGGCTCTACGGTGCCTTTGTATGCTCACCTTCACACTAGCATCCAGATACTGCAGCTCCCACTGAATATAATCCTGCAGTCTGGCCTTGGGTACAACATTTCTTCTTCATTTGTGTAGAAACATCAATATTCCTAAAACTGAAGGATGAAACAAATGTTAACACCATGACTGCTTTTCCTTTTTAAAAATATGTGCTAAATATATTTACCTCATGCCAGTGGCAGTGTAAAGGAGTGGGGAATATATTAGGCAGCAAGTGAGTAGTCGGTCCTTGATGTGTTGGGAGCAGGAAAAATATGACAATATAAGGATGTGAGTGACTGACCTGGGCTAAATTGTGATGTCTTGATGACTGGGTCAGAGCATCTCTAAAACAGCAGGTCTTCTGGGGTGTTCCCACTAAGCAGTAGTCCCTACCAAAAGTGGTTCAAGGAAGTGACATCCAAGGCTCATTGATGCTTTTGGGCAGTGAAGGTTAGCTCATTTGGTTTGAGCTACTCTAGTGCAAACACAGGCATCAATGCATATGGTGCTGTAGACCCCTGCTTCCTGTCTACTGAAAGGCCTACAATAGAAAACATTAGCACTGGACAATGGAGCAGTGGAAGAAGGTGGTCTGGTCTGTTCAGTTGGTGGAGGTAGTGTAATAATATGGGCAGTGTTCTTCTGGGAAACACTGAGTCTTTTGAAATGTACCACCTACCTAACCATTGTTGCAGACCAAGTACACCTCTTCATGGCAATGGTATTCCCTACTAACAGTGGCCTCTTTGGCTACGTTCACACGGCAGGCAAATAGGATTAGTTTTTCAAATCAGATCTGATGAGATGACTGTTCACACTGTCATATGTAAATGGTCAGATTTGATTTGTCTACACATCACACGTCTGTCTGTTTTGGTTTCTGTGGTAACAGTGATTCTGTGGTAACATCAGTAATTACAACCAGCTCCAGTTCCAAACCAGCTCCAAAGTTGCCAGGTTCATGGTTTTCCTGCAAAACTGCGATATTTATTTTAATGCAGTCGTGGGTAAAATTTCTTCTTTACAATCTTCTTTAAAATGCACCAAAATCTCTTATAGTCACACAGCAGAAAAATAGTGTTAGAGATGCCTTAGGTTTCTGATATTAGCACACCATAGTGGAGGTTAGACGACCCCCCTAGATTAGAATAAAACTAAAATAAGATGTAAGAGTAATTAAAAGCTCTTAAGCTCTTAAAGCTCAGAGGTGTATAAATGATACACCTCTGTGATTAGACTCTTTACATTTTGGGTTAGTTTTAAGTTTGTGTAGGGTGACTTTCTGTCAGACAACAGGATGGAGAGTTTTTTAGGACCTGGCAACCTGGAACATGCTTCTTGGATCAGTCACTCTGGACTTGATGTGTCGTTCTTTGTTGAGTTGTGACGTGAGTGAAAAGTGTGAAGTGAAAGGCACTGCAAAATCTAATTTTTGAGCTGCCAGAGCATCCAGACTGAGATGAATCTGTACAAATATGATTATAATCAGATTTCAAAACACACCCAAATGTGGTTTGGATCAGATTAGAGAAAAAAATTGGATTTCATGTGGTTTTTGACTGTCTGGTCTATCAAAAGTCAGTTTTGATACAATCTAGAAAGCTAAAAATCAGATTTGGACTTGCTGTTTGAACAAAACCTTTCAGTACAACAATGCAGCCTGCCATGCTGCAAACATCTGTCAGGAATTGTTTGAGCAACATGAGGTCAAAGTGTTGACTCCAAATTCCCCAGATGTCAATCTAAACAAACATATGTAGGATGTGCTGGACAAACCAGTTTGATCTGTGGAGGCTCCACCTCCCAATTGTCAGGACTTAAAGTATTTGTTAGTAATGACTTGGAGCCAGATATCATATAACACCTTCAGTGGTCTCGTCCCCTCCTAATCATCCCCATCTTCAGTAACTGGCTTTGTCTCTCCTCACCTCACTGTCCAATAGCTAATGTGTTGTATGTAGTCGTGTGTAATATGGTGTCGACTGGCTGCTGTTGCAACATCTTGGTGGTAGTTGAGATTACTCTCTAATGTCTGTCCTGAATGCCCAAATATCAGAATTTATATATTTATTTATTGACTTAAATGGATTTCTATCCGTCCG
>BRDA01002672.1:20145-49953 GCA_036984385.1 Crenuchus spilurus | reverse complement strand
ACAAGGATAACCCAAGTTGTTATCAACGCTCCGTTCAGAAGCCTGCATCACTGATGGTATGGGGTTGCATGAGTGCTTGTGGCATGGGCAGCTTGCATGTCTGGAAAGGCACCATTAATGCAGAGAACTGTGTTCAGGTTCTAGAACAACATATGCACCCATCTAGACGTCATCTCTTTCAGGGAAGACCCTGCATTTTTCAACAAGATAATGCCAGATCACATTCTGCAGCAATCACAACATCATGGCTACGTAGGAGAAGGATCTGGGTACTGAAATGGCCAGCCTGCAGTCCAGATCTTTCACCTATAGAGAACAGAGCGACAAAGAAGGCCCAAGACGATTGAACAGTTAGAGGCCTGTATTAGACATGAATGGGTGAGCATTCCTATTTCTAAACTTGAGAAACTGGTCTCCTCTGTCCCCAGACGTCTGTTGAGTGTTGTCAGAAGAAGGGGGGATGCCACACAGTGATAAAAGTGGCCTTGTCCCAACTTTTTTGGGATTTGTTGACAACATGAAATCTTGAAACAACATATTTTTCACTTAAAATGATACATTCTCTCAGATTAAACTTTTGATCTTTCATCTATGTTCTATTACAAATAAAATATTGACATTTGCCATCTCCACATCATTGCATTTAGTTTTTATTCACAATCTGTTTAGTGTCCCAACTTTTTTGGAATCCGGTAGAAAAAAATTATAATTTTTTAATGTTATGGAAGATCTCTGTGTGTCAGAATGCGTCTGTCCTGCATTATGGTGGTTTGTCCTGCAGTGTCTTGGCCTGACCTCATACTCCAGCCTGGTGACAGTTCCCTCTGCTATCAACTTCTCAGCATATTTCTGCAACACTTGCTTTTGTTTCTTGATCTGCTTGTACATCAGCGGCTGTGTGAACATGGGCTCGTCCATCTCATTGTGGCCATTTCGCCGGTAGCATACCTATAAAACATGCCCAGCCACTTATCAAAATGAAAACAGAAAACAGAGAGCACATGTATTACAAGAATCACAGATCTCTCTCACTTTGAGGGAAAACACAAAAAGTCGCATCTCACCAGGTCCACTACCACATCTTTGTGGAAGGTTGCCCTCCACTCTGCTGCGACATTGCAAACATACATCACAGCCTCAGGATCATCGGCGTTCACATGGAAAATGGGAGCATTAACCACCCGTGCCACGTCAGTAGGATATGGTGAGGAGCGGGCCATCCGTGGGTCAGTGGTGAAGCCAATCTAAAGCAGCAATATAAGGTGAATGATGGATGGGACACTATTTTTTGGATGGATTGGAGACCATTAAACATCATTTCATTCACTGTTGTAATGTACACTGAAAGGAAACAATAACATATAATGACACAAAGTGCTTGTACATCTAGATATACGATTCCTTGATACAATGTGGTGGGAGCAGTGGGACCCAAACCTGGTTGTTGACTACTACATGCACAGTGCCATGAGTAGTATAGGACGGCAGGTCGCTCAGGTGAAAGGTCTCATACACAGTGCCCTGACCTGCAAATGCAGCATCTCCATGCAGTAGAATAGACATCACCTGTAGAAGGGCATACAAAAGGGTTATCCAAGCATGTCCTTTTTTCTGTGTAATCTACTACCACTCTATTAATCTACTACACTATTACAGATCTACTATAAACAAGCAAAATTATATTCTATGCTAAAGTGGATCATGTTAAAACACAATTTTATCACAAATGCTAAATAAGTGCACTCAGACTTCAATGTTTTAAGGACACACTGAGAGCTACAAAAGAAACATTTGTGATTGAGATGCTTGACTCCAAACTTGGTAGGCTGGTTTTGTGAAGAAAGTTCTTTTTACATTTTATTTAGAAAATTTGCCAATTTTTCTTCCTCCCAATGTAGTAGTGGCCAATTAACCCATTCCATCCGCTAGTGGATCCCTCCCTCTAGGCGGGTGAAGACAAGCACAAGCCTCCTCTGATGCATGTGATGTGGCCACCGCCACTTTTCCAACTACTACTACACAGTCACTGGGGAGCCAACGCGCTCAGATGAAAGCGCAGGAACCCCAGCTACGATGGGCCAATCAGTAGACACCTGAGCCAGCGGCCATTGGCGCTAAATAACTGCCAGAAAATGGACGGCCAATTTTTGCTCTCTTGGGCCCCAGCTGTTGATGGTGAACAGCATGACCAGGTTTCAAACTTGCAATTTTCTGGTCATAGTGTCAGCGTGTTAGCCTGCTGAAGGCCCCATGAAGAAAGTCCTTAATACTACATTCTAACCCTTTTGCCTTCAGTGTCTCCACAGTAGAACTGCTCAGCCTTGGTCTTGCCCTGCACTACTGGGTCCACTGCTTCCAGGTGAGATGGGTTGGCCACCAGGGAGAGTGTGATGTTGCGATCGGTCACACGATTGATCCGCCTGTGATACATCCCCAGATGATACTTCACATCACCAGAACCCTGACAGGCAGATACCAAAAGAAAAACAGAAAACGAGAACATGAAATGTTAAGTCTTATTTGGATTTGAGAAAATTTGCATGTGGTTATGTGGAAATTCCTTCTTTTACATGAGCTCCTCTGCATTTTATTTACGTCCAGATCCACCATGCCTGTATTTTACCCCCTGAGAAATATAAGCTGAAATAACTGCTTTTTAGCCAACTCGTAGCTAAAATTTTCACATCTGAAAATTTTAAAAATAGATATTGTCTTGCATTTAAACATTTAGCTAGCAATGTTTAGTCTCTTAACATAAGGATCCAGAAAAAAGCTTCTTATAATCACAGCAGCAGGTACAAGTCACTGTATCACTAAGATCTAATGGTAAATACCGTTACATTAACACAACTGTAAATACATTTATATATTTAAATTGATACCATTATATAACAGACAAGTCTTAAGGATAATAAAAATAAATAATGAGCACATGTATATTATCAAGTGACACAGACATCTGGTTCATAAAACTGTTGTCATTTTAATGCTGTCTGGATGCATGATTGTTTCATTAGCAAGGAAGCTGTAAAATGTTTCATTATAGCCACCCTGATAAACTAATCCAATACGAATACGGCTAATGAGTACAATCTTGTCTGAGTTTCAAAAAGTCAAGACAACATGAAATGAATAAACATTACAATAGTTAAATCTCTACCATTTTGTTTTTGGCTTTCATGCATTGCAACACCTTCATTTCAAGCACATTTATATATGTAGGAGCATCACATTTAACACATTTACCCTGCAGTTCACTAAACCAGGCTAATCTAAACTCATTTGCAAGTTAGCATTTGAAACACCATCAGGGCTGAAGTGAGGGTTGATTGCTAACCTCATCAGCAGCCTCCAGTTTGGAGTCAAACTGACAGAAGATCTGCTCTAGCTCTTTTCGAATTACATTGGCCAGCACATTCAAACGCCCCCTGTTGGTGAAAGAGTGCAGGAAGTCATACACACTTGACTAACAGAGATCACTGCTAAAATCAAACTATTCAGTGATTCAAAAAACACGAGCAGTTTTTTTAAAGAAAAAAAAAAAATCAGGAATTGGTTAAAGTACCTGTGAGGCATGCCCAAGATTACACTCTCCACACCGTTCTCACTGGACTTATCAATAATGGTTTTGAGGGCTGGGATGAGTGATTCACAGCCCTCCAATCCAAAACGCTTCTCTGAGGACCATTTCCTCTGCAAGAACTCCTCAAACCTGTTGAAGGCAGAGTGTGTTGAAAACTAACCATATGCCCATTGCAACAACAGTAACAGTAAAGTCTTAAAGCAGTTTAGAACTAGCTGAGTCTTATGCAAAACCCATTAACCATTATACCAGAAACAATAAAGCTAGTTTCAAAACTAGCTTCTATTTATATCACTAAACTGACTGCAATGGATGCTTGGCTTGCCTGGTAGAGCGGACCATGCGTGCCAGTAGAGTTCTTTTCTCCTCTAGAGTAAACTGCATTACACCAGGTTTCTCAAACTTCTGCCTGATCCATTGGCACTGCTCCAGGTCATTGATGAACATGAACTCCACTCCAATATGCTGACAGTATGCCATCTGCAGGCAGGGGGCAGCACTTCTACATTATTTAAAACCTCACAGTACAACGTTGGATCTTGCTCTTTACTGTCATTGCAACATTCTGACCATACACTGAACAAACATACAGTACTCACAATCATAATTTAAGGCAAACAAATCTAAGGTGACAAATTTACTCAATGTGAATTAAAATGAATTACTAATTAATGGCATGTCTGAGGTTTTATTGTTTGAGGTTCTGTCTTTAATTTATTATTAACCATCTCATTCGCAACCATTAGGATATTGGTATGAAAATATATTTTGCATTTTCATTTTTTTGTTAGTTTCAATACTTATTTGTTCGTTTTAATTTAGTCTTTGGATTTTTACAATGCTACAAAAAAAATCAGCATGCTTACCTCTAGGCGGCGAATGATCTCCCTGAGCGACAGTGCACTCTCACTGCCCCCAATGAAAGTAGTGGTGGGGAGTCTAAAGACTTTGTCCAGATCAGTCTCGTTCAAACCATAGAAGCCTGCGAAAACATGGGAATGGGGAAAGATTGGGCCAAAGTGGACAAGTGAGGTGAGAAAACATCCAACACAATGACCAAACATGAGGAAATCATGTTAGAAGGTAAAAGCATCATGGCGCAAAAACAAAAAAGCAAATTGAAAAAAATTAAAATGGACTGATTGCCAAGCATAAGTTCATAAAAACAAAAAATTAGACAGATGCATGCAAAGAATCAGTGTAAGCAGGAGAATGATGAAAGGAGGAGAGTTGCATGTGGAAAGTATTGCTACTTGCTAGAAAGAAAGTGTGCGAGTCTTAAGGTGAAAAATGACATTTTTACTGTTACAACATGCAGACATAAATTAAACAGGCTAAAGGGTTTGGATACAGTCAGTGTGTGGTACTGGAAAGCTATTGCCTGCATGTACAACATGGAACAGATGCTATTCTATATACATATTACCCTACTGAATGCATGGAAGGTCAACAACCTACAGGTGAGAAAATCACCAGATCGGCTGCCTGAATGTCAGTTGGTTGTAAAACATGACACTATGTGCTTTATCAAGCTTGTTTATTGTCACTTAAGTTGTATAGTCTTTGTGAGTAATATACAAAGTTGTTATTGAAGAAAATTTTGTTCTAACCTTACCTGTGCTCTCTCTTATGCACACAAAAAAAGCACCTTTACCACAAACAGCATCCAACCTTCACAAAGGTTATAGACTGGTGAATTAGGGAGAATAAAGCATCTGCAAAATCCAGTCAATAACTCAAAAACAGTGCAGCAACATGGTTCAAACAGTCAGAAACTGGAGATATAAAATATGTTAAAGCCCTAGACCAGTGATCCTCACTATTTTTTTTTTCAAAAGAGCCATATTGACAGATCAAAGTCAAAGAAAGAGCCACAATATCACCCCAAGTCACTCAAATAATGTAAAAAAATAAACAACCCACCTATGGACTAAACCTTTGCACTGAATATATTGCTCTAGCTAGCTTATAGAATCGCTGCTGCCATGTAGCCACCCTGCTGCAGGGTTGCCAGGTCCAACAAAATATCCAGCCTAAAGTCAGTCTAAAACCCGCCCTTTAGACGCTTAAACTAGCCCAGAATATGTCTGTCACACATCTGAAGCGAATGGCAAAACAACTGTGTACGAGTGTACGACTTAGTATTTTGTTTATAAGGGATTTATTATGATTATTGCTGTTTATCTTAAAGTCATTAATAATATGGTAACATGGAGTGTTTTATTAGTTCTTTTATAAGTGTTAAACCGTGAACCTGGCAACAGCAGAGTCTCGTGCAGCCTGCTGTTGGAAACAGTGCCTGTGTTGCCAGGTTCCCCAGTATCCCCGATTTAGAACCAACTTTAATTGAGGCAAAATGAGAGGGCAAGTGCTTGGAATGTAAAGCGCATTACAGTACATGTCTCTGTAGCACGCTTTTAAAATACTTGGGCTGTGCTGGCGTACTTTCGTAACCGGTCACGAGAGCCACCAATAAAGCACGGCGAGCCGCATGTGGCTCGGGAGCCGCGCAATGAGTATCCCTGGTCTAGACACAAGTGAATATAGTCTGTAAACATGAGTTTGCATACAAGCACTATTTTATATTACATTTTACATAAACAAGATTGCCACAGTAGGGCCAACACTAGAGTTTAGATTTAAACTCTGTTGCAGAGCACAAATAGACAGAAACATAAATCAAAAGTAGTAATATTAATGTAAAAAATATACATAAATACAACTGATCTGTAATTGTATCTGCATCCCTTCTTAATGAAAAGTGCTTAATAAATGGTAAATAAAGTAAGAAAAAATGATTTACCATTTTTTATATTTATCCATAAAGTTTATATGTCTTAAATTGATTAGAACTGAAGACTCAAATGTCTCCCAAATACAGCCCTAAGTATTTCACAAAAGCTATTCAGCTGTATAACAGCTGGTGGTAGATCCAGTGTTAGGTGGGCTGTGGTGCGTGCCACAAACAACACAGCAAACACCATGTCTCTGTACTGCATCACAGGTTTTAACTGGCACTACTGAAGTACAGCACTAGCCTGAATAAAGTGACTGCAGCAGTACTACGCCATTGATGCACATGCAAGCTCAACACATACTGCACAAGGGGTGCTGATTCAGAGCAGAGAATGTACTGACTCCTCTGCATTTAGTACTCATCACTTACATTATAGAGAAAGCTGACTGCAACCAATATTTCAAATGAGCTACCATGCTACCTGTAGGCTAATGTGCAAATCTGCAGCTAAAAATTTGTTAGTGCTGCCTGACAAGTGCATTGTTTGGACATACATCCCTAATGCAACATACACCAAAAAGGACACAATGTATTACAATGCACTGGGAGTCACTGTACAATGTACAGTCATGTCACTGTGGGGGTTTTTGAGTGAACTCCACAAATGCCAACAGCACAATACAACGGAGTACAAATGAAATGAAGAAACTGCCATTCACAGCACAAATAGAAACACAACAGCATCAGTACAATGGAAGGGGCATTGTGGAAAGATCTAGAAGGGTGCAGGTGACTGCCAAAGACCTACAATGCAATATTGGATTAGAAATATGCTTGAAGCTAGGGAACATAAAACAGAACAACAATGGATGCCAAATGAAACCAGTGAAAGATGGAAGGTTTGCCCACATGGACTATTTACACAGAGTGCAACCCCATGGATGTGTACTTAAAATTTGACCAAAAGCCTGGTTTTTGCTTTCTGTAATTCACCCAATGCAAACATCCATATGTGTTAGGTTGTAGGAACGACACACGTTACAAGGAAATGTAATCTAGCTGCAGGGTGGGCTTATAAAATTGTATGAAATACACCACAATCCAGCCCAGCCCCCAGCCATTGCCGATTGACTAGAGTATAATGTGATGCGTCCTAACCAATAGCCAATATGGTAGAAAATATCAGTGATTATGTGCTAGCTGCACACCATCTTACATCGTGTTCCACATGCATAGAAGAAAAGGTACTGCAAATACTGACAGAGATACCACATATACTGTCTTCTCTTAACACCAACCTACAGGCTGTGAAGTCGCTCTCAAACTTTCTCCTCTTCAGTACAATAAGTAATTCTCCAATTCAGTACAATAGGTAATGTGGCAACACCACAGAATAGCCTCCTTAAACATGAGGACACAGAATGGTGATTTACTAGTGGTATACTTGTAAGCTAACATTGTTCTTGTTATTGTTTATTTAGTTATGGTATAATACATCACATTAACAACAACTGCTCCTTCTTAAAATAATAATATGATCTAAAACTAATGTTAGCCTAAAGGGAATGGTTATATTGTAGCCCATTATCCTTATCAGGCTTTTGAGTTGTTATATTAAATTTCAAAATAATTTCAGGTCCAGTTTTTTGTGAGAGAGCCCTGCACTGTTATAACTAGAGCCTTACTAAATTCATGGCAAATATAGCTTCACTTTTTTTGCTTGCACAGCAAAGATGCACATTATGAGGCCAGTTTTACCACTGATTAATTTATATTATACCCAAAACAGAGTCAAAGCACCTCAGTCATTGAAAGAAAATATCCTCAGTCCATTGCATAGAGTCACTCTTGCAAAGAAAAGAGGCATTAGGTATGTGTGAGGACCCCTTTTTGGAAGCCCAGTAGCATGTCAGCAAGGCACAGTAAACTGAACCTAGGAAAATTGTCTTGTCTTTAGTTTTGTCATTCTTGAGCATCCCCCTTGTCAAATATTTCCCCTCACATGACAGCTTAAATCCAAAACATGATAAAAAGTCTGCACAGTATTATTAGGACCATCACTTATTATACTGCCCTTAAACCCCTAAATGTTGAATTTGTAAGTGGTTTATTTCAGGGTAAAACTCTAATTTCAGTCTGTGACATGATTCTCATAGCTGACAAATGGGTAGGGGCCTAGTTATATCAGGGCTGATATAGGATATGGACTACAAAGAAAAAGATTATAAGACAAATCCTTGTGCATCTTAAACCTACAGAGAGACCATTTTTGGTTCAACAGGGATAAAATCTATTGATGAATCACAATACAATGGTGAGCCGGCTCAAGCCTCATGCAGGGAGAATGAACTGGGCAGACGTTCATATAAGTTCAACATCCCAAAAAATCCAACCAGGATAGCCTCACCGAGTTTAGCGGAAGATGTGATAATGTCCATGGGGACACACGAATCAAGATCTGCATCCATAATTCCCAAAGGGTCCAGCTGGGCAACATGGTGCCCACGTATCTGTAATAGTGTAGTATTTCAAGAGAGAGAGAGAGAGAAAGAAAGAAAGAGAGAGAAGAGAGATAGGAGAGAAAGAGAAACAGACAAAACAGGAGAGACAGAGCAACAGCAAGAAAGAAGAGGAAAAAAACAGCAATTCAAAAGGAATATGGAGGGACAAGGGTAGAGGATTAGAGCACAGAATTAAAGCAGCAAGAGAGGATGAGTCAGAAGACAGAGATATAAAGAGAAAATACAAGCAAAATTAACACAGACTCATTAAAAGTTGGTCAACACAGACACACTGCACTGCACAACACACTGTTCTCACCGACTTGATGGAACCCCACTGTAACCGGGGTATCGTCAAAAGCTACACAACTGATGCCCAAAGGATCAAGTTTGGCCACGTGGTGACCTCTCACCTGTGAACAATGCAACAGCACTCAAAGACTAAATACATCTTTTGTAGCTCTCACCATACTGGGTATTGGGTGTACTTGTTGCGAATTGATTATTTAACCAAATTTGATAGATAAATTAATTTCAGCAAAATTTTGTACGAGTACAAGCATTCCAAAACCGACAGGCTAAGCATTTATTTGAATTTAATCTGATTCTGGAAATATATGATATAATATAAATAAAAGGTGACAAATTAAATGAAAAACAGTGAGTGCACGTTTCCATCCACCCAGGTAGATATTTACATATACTGCCTGCAAATATTTACCTCTGCCCTTTCACACTGAAGTGTGGAGTCTTTGTGGACTGTTTTATGAATTAAGTAGATCAGATTAGAAACAACAGACTTTTATCAGTATACATATAGACATATACATGCATCAGTCTCAAAGAAACCATATTTAAAGTATAAAGAGAGATTTGAAAATGTGTATTTAAAAATGAACTATTTTTAGTACATTAAACCACACAAATGTCAATAGGAAGACCTCAGGGAAAAGTCTAAGCAAAATTAAAAAGTCCTTTATTTGTTTGATCCGACCTCTCCACCATTAATATCAAAACAGTAATTGAGGGATATATATATATATATATATATATATATATATATATGTATGTCAAAATGCTTCAGAGCCGTTATGGAGGCTTGTGGTGACTCAACAGCTTATTAGGATATTTTTCCTATAATTTGTCACCAGTTTATATGTCAGTATGAAAGAACATCTTTTCATATTGTTGCATATAAATATATTCACCTCCTAGCAGAGAAAGACAATTATTAATGTAACTATATATATTTTTTTAAACCACAAAGCTTTCAAGTCAAGTTTAGGACATAACGTATATGGAATAAATAAGAGCTGTGCACTGAAGCCAACATAAGAGGTCTACCTGGTAGGCCCGAATGAGGGACTGCACAGCCAAGTGATCCTCAACCAGTTTCTCAACATTGGGCTGAGCTCCTACCAGAGCCTGGGCCTGAGACAGTCCTGATGGATTCATACCCAAAGGAGGTGGGCTCTGGTAGGCAGCACCTGGTGGCGCACCTGCATTTGCATTGCGAAAGAAGATATCCCAAGACTGGAGAAAAAGAAAATACGAAAATCTTTGTTAATCTTTGTTGTTATTTTTGCTCCAAGAGTGAATGTGTGTATTAATTATCTTTTTTCACCCTCACAGATAATTAAATCACAGAATTTTTTTCAAGTTCGCAAGCTAAAGTGAGGCTGAAAAAAGTACATTTAGCTTTGTAACTCAGTCTCTCCTCTGACTTTTATGTAAAATGAAAAAAAAAAGTCCATTGCACAAAATGACTTGGGATCATACACATCATTAATCTGTTGCTGAACTGAACCAAAAACACCCTAAAACACGCATGCCTTGCATTTCTAGAAAAACATAAAACATGGTACCACAACAGCTTACTGCCGTCATTGTTAGTGCCACCATTTGTGATGATCCAAAATGAAAAACAACTTTGGTTGAGGTCTTAGGTGGGAAGATGGAGTCAGCATGGATTGTGCCGAGGGCAGAGATGAGCAGCCCAGCACATATTGGAGGATACCCTACTACAAGGAAGATGTTGGCTTCATACTCAAATTTCCACTGCACCTAAAATGTTACTGTGGTATCTGACATGTACTAGCACCAGAATGCAGCTGCTGCAACATTTAAGGTGGGCCAAAAATTAAAATGAGAAAAATCACCCAATAAGAAGCCAACTTTGTACACAACTGGTAGTTGCAGCTGGCTTGCAATTTAGAAGTTGAGGCCCATTGCACAAGTGAACATGGCTGTTTTTCTTTACCAACTTCCTGTGTTTTTGTTTTGTGTTCAATTTGAACTAACTATTGATATGATCCCGAAAGACTGGGTCGCTGACCTGTATATACTACTAGATTATGCTCAAAATCAGGCTAAAAAAACTAATAATAATAATAATAATAATAATAATCATCATCTAATTGGATTTTCATCTATGAGATGCTAAAGAGCTCAGAGCAAATTCCAAACTAACATACCTTCCAAATTACATCAGTGCCCTAAGTGACAATAACTCAATTTGTTTAATTTTCTCAGTTTTTTTACAATTATTTCTTCATCAAATAAAAACGCACAATGCTCTTCACGATTTTTATGGTAATACAACTGACATAAGTAATTAACACAGGACTGGACAAGCAGGTATGTTATCAGCTCAAACATCTTTTCCATATAATACTAATACCAATACCAATACCAATAATAATAATAATAATAATAATAAATTATTCTTCTTCTAATTATTATTATTATTATTATTATTACTGGCCATCACATAATTCTTAGAAAGAAAATCAGAATCAGTCAAAATCAAAAATGATCAATCATATGTCTGAAAAAAATTAATCGGTGCATCTCTAGAATCCACCCATCTCCTTGCTGCCCTCTTCCATTTTCACATTCAACTGTTCCATGCACAACTGCCAACACCACCACCCCCCAACCCAAGTGAAATTCTTTTTCTAATTTTTCTTTGTCCAAAATAAGACCTTCAGTTTGCATATTTTGGGCTTCTAGTGAAAGGTTTAATTTAGTCAAAGGTGCATTTATTTGTTTTCCTTGCTGTCCAAGGTTCTCTCAAAAGTCTTGTTCAACATTAAATTTCAAAAGCATCAATATCGTTCCTGTGCTACATTTTTATTGTCCAGGTTACCCATCAATAAAGAATCGCAGAGAAGACCACAGTCTGGACAATTCTGATATTTGTTTGAAGAGACAAATCATGACATCTGAATTATTCTCCCGTTCCTTCATTCCTGTTTTGACAAGTGCCAATTTGTGTTATATTTTCAGACTGCTGGATCAATTTCATTAATAATGGATCTGAGTAGACAAAAGCTAGTCTCTTAAAAAACAAACAGTGAAATTGCATGTTAAAGCATCAAAGTTCATGTCAGCTGAACTGATAAAGGATTTCCTGAAAAGTCAAGAGAATGAAGAAAGAACAACAACAACAAAAAACCCAAAGACTTATTGGGATCGAATTTGTGTATCAGGTGGATGTCTGTAATGAAACATTTTACATGTCTCCTCAGTGATTAAACTCCTGCATTCAAAAGGCATTAAAATGACTACAGAGCAAGCAATTTTCTGAGGGGTATTTTTTTATGAACCTGGTTGTCCATCATGTGGTAATATGCATATTATTATCATTTCACATATACACTTGTTTATTCTCTTTATTATCCGTAAGGCTTGTGTCTATTGTAGTACTTTCAAATATAAAAAATCTTAACAGTTATATTAATTTAATAGTATTTACCATCAGGTCTTTAAGAACTTCATGGTGATACAGTAACTTGCATCTGTAGCCGTTATTATATTCACCTCTTTAATAAGACTCACTTTTCTCATTCACTTAATTTTCTTAGAAAGACTTCCCATTCAGACCAAGTAGATGCTGAGTGCCTCTTCAAAGGCATTAATATATTTGGTTTGTGATTTGTGAGTTTTTGGTGGACTGGTATGTTAAAAGTCTACATACGGCTAGTAGAAGCAGCCAAAGTCCCATCTTGACAATTTTAAAAGCAAACTTTTCTACATTTTATTTGTAGTTTTAAGTGGGCAATGTTAGCACATTTCCCAGATAAGTCAGAAAATGCATACATAAAAGACAGACAACCATTTTTTTAAATGACAAATATGAACTATATATATATAGTATTTTAAAAACAAAACAGAAAATTAAAAAAAAACCAAGAATACATTTTTTTAATTGAAAAAAGCTACAACCAACATAACTGACTGGAGAAAAAGCATCCTCATTATTGATTGGTCAGCTGTGGATGATACTATTTCCATGGCATTCAGCACAAATGATGTAGCCTTTTCAACTGTCTTTTTTTAAAATAAAGAAATACTGTATGGGTATTTCCCATTCTACCTCTGTAGACTATGAGAATCATTTCAAAGAATGATATCCCTACCTGTGTTTTGCAGTTTGTAGCAGACTTGTGTGCGGCTTACCTTATGCACATTCTTGGGGTTCTCCAGCCATGCATAATACATTTCCTCTACATAGTTGGAGCTTGTTCCATTAAGAAAAGGCTCAGCAGCGATGGGTGCCGTGTAGCACCTGATGGGCTGAAACGTCCTTGGTGGTCCAGCCACCATTGGCCTCTGATGTGAAAAGTTCTGTGCATTCTGCGGGGCTTTAAGTGGCCAAAGCCGTGTAGCACAAGTCCTTAAACGATGCATTAGAGTCCTTAAAGCAACACGTTGCACTGTTGCTTCTCCAAACCAGTAGATACAAAAAAATCTCACTGACAAGAATCAGATCCCTTCTTCAGATAGTGTTGCTGTAAAAACAGCTGCTACTCCAGTCCTCACCAGCCAGCTTGTCTTTCTGGTAAGGGCAGTTCAAGCTCGGCTTAAAAATACAAAAATTTTATACATTAAATATTGCATTAATTGTTTGAATTGAAGTACTGCAATTACTGGCCTCACATGCAATCATTATTGAGGCATAAGTCAGTAAAATACTTGTGTAAAAGTGTGAAGAGTGAGAGGAAGAGAGGGCCATGAGTGTGTTCTACGTTTGGGAAACTGACTGGTCTACTGTGAAATTGAAATTTCTAAACATCCCTCCATTCGTTGATTTATTTATTTATATATTTTTATTTAAAATGTTTTTATTGTAATTATATTAAAAAACAAATCTGTTCAGCTCCAAAACACACTACTCTCTGCTGTGATCTTCTAGTCAGTTTTAAGGAATCTGCTTGTTAAGTGGTGTAATTGTTGCAGAAAATTGGAGAATTAGCATGAGGAATAACAATATAGTGCTTTTCAAGTCCAAAAAATATTCACTTCAGAGTATATATTTGCAAAAAAATTACAACTGGTCGAAAGAACGAAAAGATACAAGGTGTTTTCAAACGTTAAATCGCTTGAATAAATGTGTTTATTCGTTTTTAAACCCCCACAATATGATACGAATTTAGAAATCAATATTTTGTAGAACATGCCTGAATTCGCCCTCTTTATACTTTGTTAAGAAGCGACTTTATGCCTCACCGCTCAAACAGTTGGACTTAGTTTGATGGCTTGTGACTATCTTTCTTTGTTTTTATCACTCTGCAGAGGTTTACAGCTCTTCAGCTCTGGACATGTGAAGTAATATTTTCTTTAGAGAGCTGTAGGGATATTTCAGTCACGTGGGCCGTTACCTCGTTATCTTTACAGAGTCACTCACTGCCCTTGTGTTTTGGTCTGTAAATATCGTAGACGCAAAATGACACACTCTTCTGTTTCTTTACAGACTTCCCAGTTTACTGTATGCCGGGGAAACTAATTTTAATCGGTCAGTAAAGTGTCTGCTAATGCTAACGTTGTGGCTCTTAACATTAGGGCTCCAGCTGCTGCTCGGTGACGGTTTGGAGCTCGAGCTGACCGAGCGCACTGACGCGGTGTTAGCTTGACTAGCTACTCAGATGGACACAATTAAAACTATGCTCACAACACAAACAGGTAGGTATTAGGTTAAAAGAATGGAACGCTTACCTGCAAAGAGTACTGAGAGACCACAGAGCAGCTTAACGTTAAAACAAACTTCATTTAAAACAACAGCATTTACAACCGGCTTGTACCGACCATCGCAACCGCCTGCGTCCAAGTTTCAAATGTGGAGTGGTCAAGCACTGCGTCACTGCGGAGTGACGTCACCGAGAGAGAGAGAGCTGACTGCGTGCATGTTTGTGTGAAAGATATACATAGTACGGAGAGAACGTGCGAGTGTGTGTTTGTGCGCGCGCGAGAGAGAGAGATAGAGGGTGAGAAACAGAAATACAGTGCATGTGTGTGTGTGAAAGAGATATAGAGAGTGAGAAATACTTGTGTGTGTAAAAAAGATGCAAAGAATGAGAAATTTTGTGTGTGAAAGAGAGAGCGAGCGAGAGGGGGGGGGTACAGAGAACGAGAAATACTGTGTGTGTGTGTGTAAAAAAGGGATACAAAGAGTGAGAAACTGAGAAATTGTGTGTGTGTGTGTGTGAGAGAGAGAGGGATACAGAGTGAGAAACGTGTGTGAGAGAAAGAGACAGAATGAAAAACAGAAATGCAGTGTGTGTGTGTGAGAGAGAGAAAAGGAGATACAGAGAGTAAGTGAGAAACTGTGTGTGTGTGTGTGTGTGTGTGTGTGTGTGTGTGTGTGAGGGAGAAATAGTGAGTGTGTGTAATATTGAGAGAGTTAAGAGACTTATTTATGCTGCTGTTTCCTATCACTTTCAATACTGTTATTTGAATATTGTATACATTATTATTCATAAACAAATATTAACTGAATGTAGAAAAGTAGGATGTAGGATGCTAATTATACAGCATATAGCCTCTCTCTCTCTCACACACACACACACACACACACACATATTACACGATTTAAAAGTATGTGACCCTGTCTCGCTTTTACCCACATTGATCAAAAGCCCTAATGCTAAACTGCAATGTGAATAGTGTTAAAGTGTGGTGGTGTGGTGAACAAGGCACCTAACTCCCAGCTGCTCCCCAGGCACCATAGATGTTTTGGTTGCATTCTGCTCTGGGCACATGTGCACTCATTCGTGTGGGTGTATATGTGTTCACTGCACGAATGGGATAAAGGCAAAAGTCAGAATCTATTGTGTGCAGCACTGTGGTGAAAGAATTGGTTCTTCCTTCCTTCTTTCAAAAAATCAATTTAGTCTAACCTTACACTTAATCTGAGTCTGGATAAGCAGCTCTTATATGTTTAAAGGGCTTTCTGAATCCAGTTATCTTTCCTCCTTGTAAATCATGGACTCAGTACACTGCTGACTATTGTGATCAGGCCACACAGGCAGACTTGAACGGTCTTGCTAAACAAAAGTGATGAGGTAATCAACCACGAGTGTCTACATCAAATCTGTGGAGTCAGTCCTCAAGACAGCAGTGCAGATTTCAAAATGAAGCAAGCATTCAGCATTTACTCTTATCTTATTTACAGCCAGCAGTTTCCATTCAGATAACTCTCCTGCCAGATCAATACATGCCACTTCAGCATATCATTACCAAGTGCAGTTCACCTAGACCTGCTGAACACAATGGTAAGATTTACAGTGTACCACAAAAGTGAGTACACCCCTCACATTTCTGCAGATATGTAAATTAAGTAAGTAAATCTTTTCATGGGACAACACTGACAAAATGACACTTTGACACAATGAAAAGTCATCTGTGTGCAGCTTATATAACAGTGTACATTTATTCTTCCCTCAAAATAACTCAGTATACAGCCATTAATGTGTAAACCACCGGCAACAAAAGTGAGTACACCCCTTAGTGAAAGTTCCTGAAGTGTCAATATTTTGTGTGGCCACCATTATTTTCCAGAACTGCCTTAACTCTCCTGGGCATGGAGTTCACCAGAGCTTCACAGGTTGCCACTGGAATGCTTTTCCACTCCTCCATGACAACATCACGGAGCTGGCGGATATTCGAGACTTTTCACTCCTCCACCCCCGCTTGAGGATGCCCCAAAGATGTTCTATTGGGTTTAGGTCTGGAGACATGCTTGGCCAGTCCATCACCTTTACGCTCAGCCTCTTCAATAAAGCAGTGGTCGTCTTAGAGGTGTATTTGGGGTCATTATCATGCTGGAACACTGCCCTGCGACCCAGTTTCTGGAGGGAGGGGATCATGCTCTGCTTCATTATTTCACAGTACATATTGGTGTTCATGTGTCCCTCAATGAAATGTAACTCCCCAACACCTGCTGCACTCATGCAGCCCCAGACCATGGCATTCCCACCACCATGCTTGACTGTAGGCATGACGCACTTATCTTTGTACTCCTCACCTGATTGCTGCCACACATGCTTGAGACCATCTGAACCAAACAAATTAATCTTGGTCTCATCAGACCATAGGACATTGTTCCAGTAATTTATGTCCTTTGTTGACATGTGTTCAGTAAACTGTTTGCAGGCTTTCTTGTGTACAGACTTCAGAAGAGGCTTCCTTCTGGGGTGACAGCCATGCAATTTGATGTAGTAAGCAGCATATGGTCTGAGCACTGACAGGCTGACCCCCCACCTCTTCAATCTCTGCAGCAATGCTGACAGCACTCCTGCGTCTATCTTTCAAAGACAGCTTTGGATGTGACGCTGAACATGTGCACTCAGCTTCTTTGGACGACCAACGCGAGGTCTGTTCTGAGTGGACCCTGCTCTTTTAAAATGCTGGGTGATCTTGGCCACTGTGCTGCAGCTCAGTTTCAGGGTGTTGGCAATCTTCTTGTAGCGCAACAATTCGTCTTTTAAGATCCTCAGAGAGCTCTTTGCCATGAGGTGCCATGTTGGAACTTTCAGTGACCAGTATGAGAGCTGTACTACAATATTTAACACACCTGCACCCTATGCACACCTGAGACCTAGTAACACTAACGAGTCACATGACTTTTTTTTGGGGGGGAAATGACACACAGTGCTCAATTTGGACATTTAGGGGTGTAGTCTTTTAGGGGTGTACTCATTTTTGTTGCCGATGGGTTAGACATTAATGGCTGTATATTGAGTTAGTTTGAGGGAAGAATAAATGTACACCGTTATATAAGCTGCACACAGACGACTTTTCATTGTGTCAAAGTGTCATTTTGTCAGTGTTGTCACATGAAAAGATATACTTCAATATCTGCAGAAATGTGAGGGGTGTATATTTCCTACAATTGCCAGAAGAAAGTTAATTTAGCATTTAGTAAATCATGGTCGTAGAGTATGGATGAAAAGTGGAGAGGTACTGAATCAAAAATGTCCGAAGTCCAGTGTGAAGTGTCTACAGTCTGTGATGGTTTGGGGTACAGTGTCATCTGCTGGTGTTGGTCCACTGTGTTTTATGAAGTCTACAGTCAACTCCGCCATCTACCAGGAAATTTTACAGCTTTATGGAGCTGCTGATTTCCTTTTCCAGGAAGACTTCTACCAAAGGGTTTGCTGAACAGTATATTATTGTGCTTGATTGGCCAGCCAACTCAGGAGCTATCAATTTTACAACAACAAAAGGCTCGAAACATGTCACTTTATATGTAATTCATATATACGAGTTAAACTTTTTTGAATATAGTTACGAACAAAAGCGAACCTTTTCAAAATGTTCTATTTTTTGATGTATGACAGCAGAACTAAACACCACATACATTTGTTTAAAAAAGGCAGTAAATAGTTTGTTGTGTCGACATTATTCTTTTAATTGGTAACATATTGATAACATCTTAACACATTTCCTTAAGTTATAGGAGGAGAGAAAGTGAAAGAGCGAGAGAGAAGGAACCTCGGAAGAACAGATAAGAAGAATCAGATAAGAGAAACAAGGGACTCATTGTAAACTAATTGCTTTTCTAATAATCTTATAGGATTCACATAATCTCATTTTACATTAAAGAGATTATATACAAATATCCTCCAAAAATGAGACCTGAAACAAGAAATCAAGAAGGCTCAGCATTGTAGAAACCAAAGAAACAAATCAAACTGAACGAAAAATAAAAAGGAAAGGACAAGTTGAAGAGAAAGCACTACAAATAGCTATTGGCTTGATGTTGTAAGAGCAGCAAAGTGTCACTAGAAGTGAAACACAGCATTGGTCATTCACTCTTCAGCACACACGCATGCACACACACACATACACACACCGTTATTGGCCATGAGGTTTAACTGCTTTAGTCTTGGTAATTACTAATCAGTTCCAGTTTCTGGAATTTCAACAAAAATATCACAAACTTTTCCAAACAACGGTATTTATCGTTTGGTGACTTTTTCAGGCTCCTGTCTCATGAAGTAGGATTTCTTGTTTAGCCAGATAACTTCAAGCTTAGTTTAACCTAAACCTAACCTTACTGGGATGCATCCCCATTACATCTAATATATACGTAAGAAAATATCAATGCACTTTTTTGTTTTGTGATACTGTGTTGATTGTCAAAAAGGCTGATTTTAATGAAAAGGTTACAAGCAAGGTTCATTTTGTTTTGTGTTTAAACATCTGACCACTAGATAGCAGTTTTGTACTCTATTTTCAGCCACTCTTCCACTCCAATTGAAACAAGTGTATGGGTGTACTGCTAATTTTAGCATTAGATAAAAACAGCCGTGGGGTTCTGGAGGAATAGCAGGGGGAAGGAGAGTGGACCCTAGGCAAATCACAGTGCCCAGGGCCCAAAATTTAGTATGTTGCCCTGTTGTTAATTCAAATACTTAGTGGCTAATCTGCTCCAGGGCAAGTTTAGTTCAGGATTTCAGATTATAAATAACTCTGGAGTTTCTGACTAATCGGAGACAATCTTCTGATGCAGTGGACATTTTCAGCTGATGTTTTTCTCCATGTGGGGCAAAATATGTAAAAAGTCACTTTCCAGCAGAGGATACAAAACATACTAACACAATTACAGTAGTGTCAGTGTTGTTTTTACTATTATAAATACTTTATCATCTAATCTTCATTGTTTATCGTGTTTATCAGTTCATTGTAAATATGCACACATGTACAGTTTCACCATAGCCTCAGTATCTAAGCCTGGATTTACAGACACAGTTGTTAAAAGGCCCATATCCTACATTTTTCTTGTTAGAATGAAACAAGGTTACAGTGCCTTTAATATGTAAATGACCTCTGATGTAATTGGCTGCTGTGTATTTTGCATATTAATATATATAGACAAGCTACTCTAGCTGCAATAAGAAAATGGCAAGTTCTTAGACTGAACTCTGAGCGTGTCAAATTGATCCAAATTAGCATACTAAATACTTTCCAAGTCCATCACAAGAGACCACAACCTCAATTCAATGGAGAGACACCTCAAGAAACCTCATGGCAAACTTCCCATAAGACCTACCAACACTGCTCAGACAACAACAAAACCCTGTACAAAAGCATGCCATACAATCATTATTACATTTTTACTGCGATAGCCATAATAGTCATTCTCATCATCATCATCATCATCATCATCATCATCTTGAGACAAAAATAGTTATATGCACTTAGAAAGCTTTGAAAATTGTTAGAGGAGCATATGTCACCAGCATTCAGTAAAAAAACAAACAAAAAACTAAAATGAAATGTAAATCACCAAAAATTTAGATTTGAAGATCATGCACGTAATTGCCACCTATAGTATGTTTATAACTACATAGCGGTTTTACAAGATACCTATTTCTGTTAAAATTGAAATCTGCCATAGTTTTCAATGATTCCTTGCAATATTAAACACACAGAGGAAAGAAAGAACAACACTACAGTAGAGTAGGCTGACATGCTGCTTGGATTGCTGTTCTGAAGGGAAGAGGTCTCACGCTGTTCACCATTTACAAAAGAGGGTCTTACCCACCCTCAAAGTGAAGCATGGGGTTCAGTGACAAACTACAAAACTAAGATTCACATTTCAGAGTCAAAGAAAAAGGAAATAAACAAAACAAAGAAAATATATCAACAGCAGTCGTCCAGTGAATTAACTTAACGTCTTGAAAACACTGAAATCTTAACAGTGCCAAAATCAACTCCGGCTTACAAAAAACACATTCTGTGCTGCTCCCACAGTGTGTTTTATCCCCCATTCCTTTCATATTTAGGGTGGCACAAGCTGCTGCGTCATCATGTGGGGAGTAATAAAGCTTCCCTTCAACTTAGAATTACACTTTCACATTCAAGAGGTCAACAGAAGACTGTTCATTGCCATCAGTAAAACGTCCCCATCATGCACACTTCCTAAAAGGACCTGCATAACACGACAATGGTGAGAAAAGTCTTACCACCGCATAAATAATATATAAAAATCTAAAAAACCCTGCATATACAAACAAAACAAAAAACACCAAAAGGGTGAAGATTAAAAGGTGCATGAGTGAAGGTGGATGACTAGATTTATTAATATATATATATATATATATATCTATATATAATACATAAACTCTCTTTGCCTGTATGTAAATCTGCAGGGTACTAAACACTGTGCCTTAAAAACTACACAGCCTCTTCTAAAATCATCTTTCTCTAGATTATCTCATGTAATGTTCAGGGACTTAACTGCAGCACACACTCTGCTTTCTCGACTTCCAGAATATCCAAATATATCTAAAAATGACTACTATTACTCTATTAATCAGTGCAATAAGTTATGAGTAAATGTTTGCTTTCAACAACCTTCCTAGTATATTAGTACGTTATTAATATTCCTCTGCTTTCCTATAAACCATTTACATTTACGTTCACGTAAGGACTTTGCCTATTACTCCTCACTGGATCAACAATGATCCCAAGTCTGAGAGAAACCAACCACTTAAAATGCACAATGTGACTATGGATGATTAGCTGCATTTGTAATGTGTCAGACGTTTACACAAAGACCTTTACATTTCTGCCTGAAATGAATCATCCTCTTACACTGTATGTATAGTAATGTGTAGTACATACTTAAACCCACACAATACTGCCAAAAAACAGACTTCATCTTACTCACAGAAACAAATAAAACCCCCACTGAATAATACTAAAAATCCATGCTTCTGGAAAAAGAAGTTCAAATCCATGTACAACTGGCATTAATAATTTGACTGTTAAATATACAGCTTCAATAGAACAACAGCAATACTTAAAATGACAAAGAGTAATCATAAAAGTAGCAACCATAATAATAATAATAATAATAATACCAATATAGTACTTCATTAAAACATGATCTATTATAGTGAGGAGTGCCTGGGCACATAGGGCATAAGGCCAATGGATACGAGAGTGGAGTGTGTGAGGGGGGAGAGGGGAACTGTAGGAGAGAAGGCATTGCGCAGGCTAGAACACTTGAACCAGTTATCAGTTGTGAAGAGTCTGTGCTCACTCTCTGGGACTGATATGTGCATCATCAATCACTTGGGTGAATCTTGGCATAGACACAGTCAGCCATAGTACACACTGGTGTGGTGTGGTTTCGTTGTTGTTGTTGTGTACTGGTGCTGATTTTGGCCTGCGATGGAGTGAATCCTGGAAGGTTTGGTAGCATTGGGAGTGGGGTGGGATGCAGGAGTAGAGAGCAGCCCAGTAAGTGGAGAGACAGACGTAGGTTTGCATGCAGGTGTTGACGGCTGTGGGGAGAGCTGGAAGGCTGGAAGATCCTGAGCTCTTCAATGCTGGACTCCTCCTGCCGTCCCGCTCATCCTCCCTCTCCTTCTCCTCTGCAAGAGCACTCTCGAAAGACAACCCACTGCAGTCCCACTCTAGAACACACACACACAACTGTTCAGAGTTTTGGAATCTCCAGCAGTCAATCAAACACGCAAAGCTCAGCAGGTTTTGGTCTGGTTAGTACTTGGATGGGAGACCTCCAAGGAAAGCTTGTGTGGCTGTTGGAAGTGGTATGAGTGAGACAACAGCGTTGATCCAAACACCCCAGTGCAATGGTGCAGACACTGTACTTTATCAACAGATCAGTTGAGACATAAAACTGAAGTAAAAAAAGATCCCTGGATAGTTTATCTAAAAGAGCATGTGTTACCCCAAGTCCTGCTAAATGTTCCACTCCTAATCATCCCAAAATGTAAAACTGGTTTAGTCTCTCTTCACCTCTCTGTCAAATAGCTAATGTGTGGTGATCCACCATCCAAATCGATGCTGATCGTTTGTGGTGGTTGAGGCAGCTCTCTAAAGTTGCTCTTCAAATGGAGCTATAAGTACATAATTAAGAAAATTGCTGAACTAAAATATGTAATATATTGGGTAATGTAAGAAACCGTGTGTTTTATTGCATTACCCTACTGTCTCATGGGGTTGCAAAAAACACATTATGTAACTATTTTTCTAATGTACATTAAATTCAGCATAGAAACAAATATTTTAGCCCTGTAGAAGATCTGTTAAGTGCACATAATTTGCCCAAATGTAATAAGATTATTATTGTACATAAAAATAACAAACAAAAATTAAAACAGTGATTTCAAATTTTAAACAATACTTTAAAACACACCAAGTGATCATGAACACAAAATTTTGTGGCCAATTTGTCTGCTGGTCATATATCATTAACCATATTCAGGCAGAGTGCATACTGAGTGGATGTGTGCATCATAAGTAGGGCTGCCACAAACGATTATTTTTATAGTCGACTAATCACCGATTACTTTTTAAGATTAGTCGACTAATCAGATCATACATTAATTGAATATAAAACATACATCTTATCGCACTAGAATGCAGCTGTTATTATATAACCATCATTAGATTTCAGCTATATGCTAACTAAAAATAAAAACAATTAAGACCATAGTTCATTAAACCTTTAATGAAATATGCAGCTTGTTGCAACAAACAATTATTTAACTGTTTAGCATAAAGTGTAAACGTAGCACTGAAACGTAAGGTTAGAAAACATTAGCATTGCTATTCAAACACATGACTGTTATAACGTTACAGAAAACACATGAATGTGTTCTAAGGCTGATGAACCAAATCGTCATCACTAATGTTAACTTTTACAGCTGTCAATATGAGTAAGCAGCAAGTTAACTCTCTGTTTACGCTAATTTTAGCAGCTAACTAGCAATTTAGCTGACCAAGATGATCGCAGTTGTGCTGCCGTGGAAGTCACATTCTGCCTTACAGATATTACATTGCACACGTTTCTCTTTCATTTACTTAAAATGATCCCACTCTTTTGAGCTCCATTGCCGGGTAGCCATGATAGCAGAGCCTGTCTGTATAACGTTCTGTGACGGCCTACCCCGGTTACCACTACTGCGCATGTGCATCAAGGACAGAAAGGTAGACGCAGCAGTGGAAGGGGCCGCAGCAGTTTGGAGAGATAAAGAAAGTAAAAAAAAAACAAACAAAAAAAAACGATGCATCGACTATTAAATTAGTCGTTGACTATTTTAATACTCGACATAATCGTGACTAGTCGACTAATCATGGCAGCCCTAACCATAAGCATGCATGTATGTATTTTTACCTTCACTGGAGTGGAGCAGCAGGAGCGCCTGAGCAGTGAAAGTGCACATTCTGCCATTTGGAGTCACGGCGGTGCCACACACGTGTCTCTTCCGATTGGCTGCTGCGCGGCCGGCCCTGGCTGTCCACAAACTGTGTGAGGCGGATGTAGGCGATGCAGGCGGCATCCTCTCCAATCAGATGCACATGCGGGTTCAGGATAGTGGTGTGGATGGGCTTGCTGTTCTTCGACAGCACTGGTGAAGGGACAACAGGGAGAGACTGTTAAAGCTTGGAATTCTTTATTTTTTTATCCATCAGCAAATTATGAGCATGTGTTATTATATTAAAAACATTTTTCTCTTAGGGAAAGGTTATTTTATAAAAACATTTTTAGAAGCATTTATGCAATTTTTACTTTAAGAACACATTTTTATACATGATCATTCTTTGCATGTAGTTGCTGTATAAAAACTTTAGGATTCGTACTTGCAAATTCAGACAGAAAATCCTAGAAAATGAAGCGGAATTTTATAGCATTGTTTACCTTATGATACTGGATGGCCCTGTATGATTAAGCAAATGGTTTCTGCCATTTTGTTTAATTTTATGACTAGGCATTATACACCTTTAGCTCCACCTTGATGGTGTACAGGATCTGCTTGCATCTGATGATGCACTGTTAGTTACAAGGCCTTTAACAGTGGTCAGTTTCTGGCCAGAAACTTCTCCTTAGCTGAATATTTTGGGTGCTCAACCACACACAACCCAGTGGTGACATTGGAAAGACACTACTGTGATTGATACATTCATACCAGCACCAGAGAATGTGAACAGTCCACCAGTTTTCCCTAGTTAGAACTGTTAATAGAAAATACAGTGGTACCTTGAGATACGAGTTTAATTCGTTCTGTAACATAGCTCGTAAGTCAGTCAACTTGTATATCAAACAAATTTCTCCCATTTAAAATAACTGAAATAGATTTAATCAATACCAGCCTTGGTAAACATCCCCAAACCATCCTAAATTATGGACAAAAAGACATGTTGTGAATTAAGAAACACACATATATACACTTTACCAATGCATAACAAAATATTTCAATTTCAGTAAATATTAGTGTAAATAATTTTTGGGGAATTCTAGCTGTGTACTACTGTGTAGATGTGTAGTGCACGCTGTACAATAAAATCTCTCTTCTCCCATTTCACTACAGCATCCGACTGCTGCCAAGAAATTCAGCAACTGGCTGAAGAATGGGATGCCACGGTTCGTTCCCATTTCAGTCCATTTCCCAGTTCAGTACAAAACAGTTTTCACTCAGAAGCAGCAGCAAGTCTACATACGTATATATGTTCAGGGCTGGCGCGCACACGTGGATGATGGGCTGTGCCTTGGTCTTTCGTCTGCGCAAAATAATATTAACAGTAACAATTACTGTAACGTTTATTATTAAAATTAAATAGGTTTAAGGGTTTAAAACTTTTACTTTCGAATTTTTTCAAAAAGAAGGAGTACAGCGCACGAGATTAGACTTGATTCTGTGGGTAACACGAGATGCAGGGGTTGTGCTGCATGCTGGACCTTTGCGTGCTGTACAGTAAAATCTCTCTTCTCCCATTTCACTTCAGCATCCGACTGCTGCCAAGAAATTCAGCAACTGGCTGAAGAATGAGATGCCATAGTTTGTTCTTTGCAGTTCAGTACAGAGCAATTTTCACTAAGAAGCAGCAGCTTCTCTCACTAGTCTCCACATGTTCAGGGTGCGCATACGCAGATGACGGGTCTGCACTAAATAATATTAACAGTATTTAACATAATTACTGTATGTATGTTATTAAAATTAAAAAGGTTTAAGAGTTTAAAGCATTTTTACTATCGATTTTTTCCCCAAAAAATTATGCAAGATTGGACTTGTTTCTGTGGGTAAGAAAGAGAAAGAATGAGATGCAGGTGTTGTGCTGCCCATACTGGACCTTTGCGCCAACTAGCAGCAGCCACTCGTATCTTGGAATTTCGCTCGGATCTCGAACAAAAACACGGATGGAGTTACAGCTCGTATCTTAAAAAATGTGTATGTTGATCTGCTCGTATCTCAAGGTACCACTGTACTTTTTTCTCTCTGCAATTTTATTTAGACCTTCAAAGTACTTCAAAGGCCTTGAACAGCCTCCTGCCAATCAGCAGAGATCCTGATCATTTTAATTTACTGTATTTGCTCATAGACAGTTAAAATGAAACAGTTGAGGTGGCAACGCCATCACTAAGGGCTACACGCGAATGTGCACAGATATTATGGGGTTTTGTTGTCAAGTGATAATTTTTCTTTTCATCATTTTGTGCTTACAGTTCTCAAAGTAGAATCGGTGAAAGTCCATCCCCTCTACCAGGTTACCCAATGCTTCAGGTTCAAAGGAAGTCAGCCCAGGATCGCAAATCTTCCTGTTACAAAACAGCATCATTTACATACTGTTGGCGCTCAACCGGCACTGATGACAAACACCATTATTATGCATAATAATCTCCATGTGACTCATAGCGCTATAATCAGCTGTGAGAGCAGAACAGGCTCTCGGTGTTTTGTATGTAGTGTTGAGGGGCTATTGTAGCATGCAAAGAGGCAGTGACTCACGCGTAGGCCTCGAAGTCTCCGTTGTTCACAGCCTCAATGAGCTGCTCCGTGATCTTAATGATCTCCTGCTTACGAGCTGGACAGAAAACACACAGCACCCACAGAGTTACACAGTGCAAACACCCAAGCACCAGCGTTGACCCTTTTCATCATTACAGCACTGCAGTTTGACAGAATAAAACAACTCAAAAGAACTCTCATTATGTGCTTGGGTCTACAAGCAGTACATTCATTTGTTTGTCTGCTTTCTGGGATGAACTGTGAAATTAATAGGCTGTCCAAGCACATGCCTGGGGTGTTCTAAACTGTAACATTAGTGATGAAGCATTTCCAGCAGAGACATTCAAAACAGCTTCCTCAAACACAGTAGAGAAGGCTCTGAGCAGACCTTACATTAAATACCTTGCCCTTAACTCTCCTATTCTGTTACATATCGAGATTCATGTAAATATGAATCTGGGCATTAGGGATGGGTGAAACCTGAGTAATATAAAGGCTATTTCTGTGCATAAAAAGGGGAAGTCAGAGGTGAAAATGCAGATGTGAACATTAGCCTTTTATAGGCATGTCTTAAATACAAGGTTTGAGGAGTCAAAGTATTTATAAAACAGAAATTTGCATCACCTGGCATTTCCTTACTATGACTAGGAACGTGTCATAGCCCTAACAAGCCAATTACGGCCTGAGACCAATTAAGTTATCTGAGAGCTCAACTCTCTTGGGGTGCCCAAACTTTTGCACTGTGCTACTTTAAAAGTGAACAAAACTAAAATAATACACAAAACTTGCTTAAAATGGTGAAAAGAATTTGATACGCTAACAATAACATTGTTTATTTATGATTGAATGTGTTAAAAAAACTGGGTTGAGTTCTGGGGCTGCCACTGCCACATTTGAGCTCCCATTCGGCATTTTTTGTAAAATTTCTAGATTTAAGTAGCTCCTCCCTTTCCATTACACAATGCATTGTGGGACAAGGGTGTTCATCAACACCATACTCAAAAATTGGCCAGTTCTGAGTGTGCATTCAGAAATTTTGAGTATAATATATATAACATATTCAAAAACTACTGCAATTGGGACACATCATACGTCTGTTTAGCAACAAGATAATGGTTGTCCCAAGACATTACAGCTAAAATAACTACTTTTATCACTATATACTGGGATGATGTTCAAATAAACATTACATTTCATTAAAAATAATATTTTTTAATCATCAAGTATAAAAAAAACTTGACACTGATATTTTTATGATAAGACTGCATGCCATGTGTACATGCCTGGCACAGAAGTCTCAATTTATTCAGTATTGATCCGCTCCCCCCAACCAGGCACAGCTAGAGGCATCCTCTGCCACTTGGGAGTAGATTACATGGAGGACTGAGAAGGACTCACCTGACTGCATCTCACTTGTGGTGCTCGAACCAACCTCTTATCCTCTGGTTCATTTCTCGTCTCCTCACCTCTATCACTCACTCAGTGTAATAAGGCACATGCAAGCCTAACAATCAATGTGCCTCTCAGGAATGCCTACTGAAGTTCAGATTCAGTCCACAAAGGCCTTCCACTACAATTTCAACGGCTCTCTGCACTTTCTTCTTCATAGCTCTTGTTAACGGAGAGCTTTCTCTATTTCTTTCGTGGTTCCTCTTCCTCTTTGCTAAGAGTGTGAAGTTGGCACAGCTCAATGTGCTATTCCTGTCCTTCAGATAAGGCTTACTGCTGGCCTGCCTCTCTTTCTCTCTCCCTCTCCCTCCCTCTGTAGTTTCCTCTTCCGCACCAGAGGAGCTTAGCGGCTGGCTGCCTTGACACGTCCTTCTCCTTCTCCTCTTCTAGCTGGCACAGCAGGGCAGGTTTAATGCCTTAGCAGCTCTTAGCTGTGAAGGCCGGTGGCTTTTAGCTTTACTTTGTCACTGTCAAAACTCAAGGGTCACCTCAGTTCAAAAGCAGACTCCTTCCTGGCAGCAAGGTTAGACATCGCATATCACCAAGTGTAGTCAGGCAAATACAATTTTAGACAATTATCTTCTCCTATGTGTTCTTACCTCAGATGTGCTCAATTAGCCAAAACTTGTTTGGTGCCCAACATTTGCTTCTTTAATTTTGGAGCTAAGATGATATTGTAGCTAAGAAGCCACACCAACTAGCACTGTGTAGATTGGATGACTATCAGTTTCTGGTTCTGTCTAATACTAGTGCATCAAAAATTAGCTGTGCTCTGCCTGCCCATCACTTTCACACTGCAAGGTCTGCTGGCTCTACTGATTGGTCCATTGGAGTTGGGAACCTTGCGTTTTCCTCTGAGTGTGTTGGCTCCCCAGTGAAGATGTATCAGTGGTAGTTCGAAAAGAGGCGGTGGCTGCATCACATGCATTGGAGGAGGCCATGGGCGGCGCCGGGGGGGGCGGCGGCTTGGGGGTGCTTTTGCCACCCCTAGGATGGCCATAGCACCCCCACAGCACCCCCCAAGAAAATTGTGATTTATATATACCGTATACATCCATTTAGAAGCCCCCGGGGTGATGCAATTTTCTGAAAATTATTTCCGAGTTATGTCTAGTACTTTTTTTAGATGCCCCCCATTTTTTGACAATGAATGCATCACATAATGTTACCTTTGAGACGAACCCCGTTTTTAGAAAATCCTCTGTGTATGTCAGGACTGCATAAAGCCAACGTAGTTAATCTAATTCAGCAAATGGGTGCAGCACACATTTAACTTTTGATGGTAGAAACTTTAATCTCCCATTTTGGCAGCACGCTCGTGTTGACGGTAACTTGCGTGAATAGAAAAATATGTCAATGGTACGAAAATCTACATTTGGGTAATATCCTGGCATATTTGCACACCATGAAGTGTTATGGTAGCATGGCATGATTATTTGAGCCTTTATTAAAAGTCTTTTAACGTAGTGGGGCCCCCGAAGATTTACCTAC
>BRDA01002672.1:0-11105 GCA_036984385.1 Crenuchus spilurus | reverse complement strand
TAAACTTTTGATCTGTGATTTGTGTTCTATTCTGAATAAAATATTAGATGTTGGCATCTCCACATCATTGCATTAAATTTTTATTCACAATTTGTATAGTGTCCCAACTTTTTTGGAATCCGGTTCGTACAAAAGACTAATGAAATGGATAAATAAACACTTAACATAACTATTACAGGTTTACGCTCTGTTTTAGAGAGTGCTGGTGTGGTCTAGCTACAGCCTTTGTTTTGTACAACTGTTCTCTGGGTTCTCAACCGCTTTGTTTTCGCAACAGTTTTCAGGCGGTAGCATCCCGTTGCTTTAGTGTGATGCGTTTTAGTTTGTTTTGAGCATTATCAACAAGAAAAAATTTGAAACAAAGCCAGAATGAACGATAAACGTGTGGGTGGATGCTTTGTTTTTGTGAAATTAGCGGTGATAACTGGGACAAAATTTCTCAAAAAAGTTGAGAACAATCGAATTGTACAATAACCTGGGCAAATAATAACTGAGATTCCACTGTATATATAACGATATAAAATGAATTAATCTGAATAAATAAGTAACAAGCTATTATTAGCAGCCTTTGAAAATCATATGAAAATGTATCAAAGGTTTAACAAATACTATTTTAATTTAAAAAAAATCCAAAACAATAATTTTAATGTGTAACATGTCCACTACCAGACTGCCTCTTGCAGACCAAATTGCTAAGTGTTTTTCACAAAAGCCACTAAATTTGTAATATCCCATAAATCCACCAGTGCTGGAACGAGACATTCATTTACATTAGTTTTTGAGTCTGACGTCAATGTTTTAACTCTGCTTTTATCTCTCATTTACAGCACTTCATTAAAAATGTCTCTGCTGTCCTTAACTCAGGGATTTGTAGTTCTGCCGAGCAGAAATGAGGCCAAGCTTAGAATAAGTTACAGTCGGCTTGATTAGTAAAAAACCTTTCCTGAAGCAGAATTTAAGTCCATGCTTGGTTCAGTTTGTGCTGTTAGATGCTTTAAAGAGACTCCATATTATGCTTAAAATGCAGAGAAGTGTGTGTCCTTAGCACTGGTATCAAATAACTGAGGAGAAAATTGGTTAAGAAGCAAAACTGCAAAAATGCCAGAGAGACAAAGACAAATTTATACATTTATCCAGACGCAAACATTAATGGTAACATAATAATGGGAGTTACAGACTCAGAGAATTAAAAAAACTGCTCTTACCCCATTTATTTATGCATAAACAACCAAAAATATACCTTTACAGTCAATGAAGATTTTAATAGCGGAAGATACAGTGCTTTATAAAAGTTTCATGCACCCGAGTACATAATTTAAAACCAATGATGTTAGTAACAAATGTGTTTATGAAAAAAATAGCATATTCATATATATATATATATATATATATATATATATATATAAACAGAAAAAAGTATCAAGAGCTCGTTATTATGAAAAGAAAGGTAGTTCATATGTTGTGATTTTGCATTTTGGTTCTCCTTGATACTGTTCAGCCATCACTCTTTAGAGATACATGGTTGTGTTCTTACAGTGACAGACGCGGATCACACACTGCACATGGGGCCTCAAGTGCCCATGGGGGCACCATATAAAGTCTCTACTGCCACCTCCCCCCACCCCCACTGGGAGGGCTAAGTCCACACAGAGGGCACGCAATCACAAAAGCTTTCTGGTGTGCAACTTTGGCCGCAGCCTGTACATTATTTATAACACTAAATTATTGTTACTGGCCTCTTAATGAAATTATGGCTGATAATTTTCCTCTCTTGGCCACTTTTCAACTCCATGTAATGGCTGCTGATGGCCATAATGTTACATCATTTACATTAAAATTATTTGTTTAAATTGCTGGCATGGTAATGGCACCAGCCACAATCAGTTTTTAATTACTGATCTAAAAATTACACATTGGTTCATCTCTAATTACTGCTTTTCAAGTCTAATTTTCTCAGGTGCCCAAAACTTTTGCACTATACTATTGTATCTAAAATATTAGATATTTTGAAAAAAAGAAAAAAAAAGTTAATTTAATTTTAACTTAATTTAATTAAAACAAATAATTTTATATATTTTTATTTTAGATATTTTTTGTTTTTTATATTTTTATATAATTAGTCTCAACATAAAAAGACTTAAAATATAATATACATGACATCTTTGAATTTACTTGAATTGAATAATGAACACAAAAACCTTTTTTTTACGATGCTCTTATTATTGGAGATGCATTAGTTTATTTAAAACAATTTATTAAACCTAAAAATTGTCAGAAAATGCAAAATTTTTAGATTGTAGGCTAAATTTGTGAGTGTCGAAGACTAACACATGGTGTCCATAATGAGTGGTGGGTGTGTAGAGATTTAGACAAAGACAGACAGAGAGAGGATAGCCAGAGAAACAGACATAAAGAAAAAAGACAGAAGGTGAGAAGACAGAGAGAAATAAGGAGGTAAATACCAGAGCAGGAGAGGGGATGTTTCCCTTGGGACTGGTGACTATGCTGTTTTTCGTGCTGTTTGACTGGGGCTGTGCAGAAAACACAACAGTGGTATTAAAAGGGGGAATGCTGGGTGAGGGAGAGGGAGAAAGAGAGAGAGGCAGAGAAAGGAAAAATGCTGTGGATGGCATTCGTGGAGGTGGAGCAGGTTGTGTTTCAAGCATTGCAGTGTAATCTATCACAGAATCTATATTCACTATATAATATTGTCATTCTGCCCAAGCCTGATGGCTCTCTTAATACTGGGCAGTGAGAGCTGCAGTGTGATCACAGTAATGTTATGTACACAGTGTTACATAAAAACTTTGGACATCCCAGGTAACATGCTTATGATGTAAAGGATAATAAATTAACATGTCTCTATAGAGAAAATAATTTATATAAAACAATATTTTAAATCAATTTTTGCTGCACAATTTCAATACATTTGCTGAATTTAACTTACATAAAACTTACCACATAACTTCTATAAATTCATATAAATACTACAAAACTTATATAAATTCAGCAGTTGTTTTCTGATTGGCTAGCAAGTGTCTATTAATTATGTGTAACAGGACACCTATGATGTATATCCAGTATAATAAAAGTTTAATCACTTTGCTATATTAATGCTCTGAAAATATTTTAATTTTTTATTTAAATTTTAATTACATTAAAAAAATTTTTTTTTTTTTTTAAGATATTTTTCAAGCAACAAACATAGAATGGCATGTCCGTATGTGTGGCAACTGAAGTATAAGTGGGATAACAGTCTTCAAGGTGTCCTGTTATATGAATTGTTTTGGACATAATGGAGGAAACTTTGGAAAAGGTGCAAACTTTTAATACTTTTCAATTATTGGTGCAATATTTTCTCAAATATGATGTATTGAGGAAGTACTGCTATGATAATTTCTTATATTCTAGGAGTAAAAATAATTGTATGGATGTATTTGACTGAATATTTAGTACACCTGTAAGGGCAGTACTTACACACAGTTCTTTATCCACTAATTTCTAAATGAATAATAAATTCTACACTTGAATCTTACTCTTGAAGGCACAATAGTTGTAAGTGGATGCCATATAGACTTACAGACCTCACAGTTAGGTTATTAGGGTGGCATCCTAGTCCTTCTCTAGTTTGGCATGATCAGAATGAGTGAGTACCCGACAATATGTTAAATAAGATGTCTAATTGGGCAGCTCCAAAACTGAACAGCTTGTAGTCTGCTGAAGATTGGAAGAACATGGTAAAAGAGAAGAGCGGGTACAGTCTGTTATTGTAACATGTCCGTAAAAGCATGAGCACAGCTAAAACACTGAAATAAAACATACAACATGGAGAAGATCACTCAACAGTAAAATCAAAGGCTGTGAAAAAGCACATATAGAAGGAGACACTCTAGACAATAGGGAGTTGACCCAGAACTTTTCACTTACTGCAGATGTAGTCGACCAAATTGGAGTCCAAAATTTGCTTCTGTATTTTAAAACTGGAGCTGCGGTGCACAGTTTAACTCAATAGTCACCTAAATAGCACAAGTTGTTTCCATCCCATCACCAAAAGCTGTAAACAGATCTTAATTAAGGTCAGACAGACCAGTGGATGTGGTTTATGATACAGTATTACTTACTGTGATCTATAAAAAAGAAATAAAACCCATGTATCCATCACACACAATCAACTCTGAGTAGAAAGTTCAGATCTAAAATCAGTTTTAGTGATGATAAAAGCAACTCTGCTGCTGTCTGAAGTGTTGTACAAAGTCATACAGTGTCCAAAACCACATCAACTCCTCTTCAGAGGCCTTAATGTGCAGTTTGAGTGGTTTGAGAGAAATTCTGATGATATCACTTTTGACAGAAACTACTCAACACTTTAGGTGACTATTGATTTCTAGTGTTAGCAACGTTAGCCTCCCAGCTCTATTTCTAAACTAACGCAGCAAAAATTTGGACTCTTGACTGATCATTATCTGGGGTAAAAGAATAAGCATGTAAATATGATTCCGGTGTTATCTATTATTTATGAGAAGAGCATTTATGAAGCAGTCACACAGCTGTTTAAATGTAAATATACTGTACACAACAGAGACAAAAGCACACCGAGACATCTGACAGCTTGACACACTGCTACACATACAAATACTGAATAAACATTTCACATGGAACTGGAATCCAAATACAGGGCAAGTGTATTCAAAAGTACTTTCACACAGGATAAATATTCACAGCTTGTTTCATTTTTGAACGCAAAAATTCTGAATGTGGGCTTTTTAAAGTGGGGACAAATCTTTTTTAAAAAGCATAAAGAATCCTCAAAAGAAGAAAATATGAATAATGCATCAATGAATGAATGCAGGAATGAATGAATTCACGGATATCTGCGCAACAGAAAGAACAATGGGGAACGATAAAGAGATTAGGATTAAATGACATCCTCACCATGTACTGTACAGTGGAGCTGGATTTCCGTTTCTGGCACGAGGAGGAGCAGGAGGCAGGGTGACAGACGGATGGCGTGATGAAGATGGAGGGAAGAGAGAACACTGTAGATGGACTTGAACTAAAAATGCTCATTTAATGCACATAATATGGACTCATGACTGATGACAAGTACAAAGATGAAGAATGCAGAAGAAAATGAGTGGAGGGGGTAGCAAAGAAGAATATTAATAACAAAGCAAAGAGGATTTGATGGTTTGGAATGAGTATGGACCAGGAAAACCAGGAAGCTTTGTCGAGTGTAAAGCACCCCCTTTGATATAAATGCAGCTGAACTTCAAAATAACACACACCCATCTCCCAGAACATTTATTGGCCAGTATATTAGAAACCTGGATGTTTTATAAGCTCTATGTACCTTTTAAGTAATTCTATACACTCACTGGTCACTTTATTAGGTACACATACCTTGTATCTACACTTGTTGTCCACTTTATCAGCTCCACTGACCATATCGATGCACTTTTTAGTTCTACAATTAGTCAATTTGTATCTCTGTACACTTTGTTAGCATCCTTTCACCAAGTTCTTAGTGCACCAACCAAAACTGTGTGTGATGTTGGCAGCGTCCTGTGACCACCAATGAAAGACTAGAGGACCAACAGACTGAGAAGCAACAGATGAGCTACTGTCTCTAATTTTACATCTACAAGATGGAACAATAAGGTAGGTGTGTCTAATAGAGTGGACAGTGAGCTAACATAGTGTTTAAAATCTAAGCAGCTCTGCTGTGTCTGATCCATTTGTACCAGCACAACACACACTAACACACCACCACCACATCAGTATCACTGCCGTGCTGAGAATGATCCACCACCCAAATAATACCTGACCAATAAAGAAGAGGTTGAAACAAAGTATAGACAAAACTGACCATTAATGAAGACCGACAGATTGCCCAACACAAACTGCATCAACATTTGAGCTGCACTCTCTAACTGTACACCAGCAAGGTATGAAGTGTTGTTTCTATAGAAACGGCCTGTAGTTTTACATCAATCAGCCATAACATAAATGTTAACCTGCATGACACCAAAACAGCTCCAACCCAAGACATGGATAGTTTCTTCCTCCAGCTCTGAGGGAGTTTTTCCTTGCCACTGTCACCGTTGGCTTGCTCACCAGGGATTAGGGATTAATGAGTTGATGTTTGTTATTACTAACCCTGTAAAGCTGCTTTGTGACATCAGTTGTAAAAAGCGCTTTATAAATAAATTTGATTTGATTTGATGGATAGCAGCAGATCTTTTACAGCCTGTAAGTTACGAGGTGAAGCTGCAGCAGCTCAGACATCAATGTTCCAGCACATCCAACCGATTCTCATTGAGACTGAGATCTATTGTATTGGTGCTTGATGTTCCTGCCCATTGGTCATAACTACTTGGTCTTTTGTCAAAGTAGCTCAGGTGTGCAGGAATGCATATTTTTCACATCCAACATATCATCTAGGAGAACCAAGTGTTCTCTTAGTATCAAATACATTCCTGACCTTCACATTTAAAACTGTAATGAGGTCATTAACATTACTGGCTTCATCGGTGAGAGGTATTCATGTTGTGGCTGATTGACTGTATATGCACCTCAGTGATCGACCGATATGGATTTTTCATGGCTGATGTTTAGAGTGATATTTAATGCGTGTCACGTGTCTTCATGCATCTGATAAAATATGAATATAAAAATGACAAAAAGACCAGTCTGGTCGTAAAGTGATGGCACTGGCACTAGGGGGAGCTCTAACATTGTACTACAGCTGCCACATTGATAAGGCTGCCTGCAGATGTGCCTGTAAATGTGACTTTTTTTCTTATACAATATTTGGTTTAATAGACAATTAACTGGTCCATCACTACACATCACACTATCAGTAATTTGAAATAGTTTGAAACAGCAAAAACATGTATTAGGAATGCCTTCTCCTAGCCTGCCGTAGCAGTGAAAAAGCCTAAAATGTCAGAACGCAGGAGTATGTTGAGCCAGTTGCTAAGCGATGAGTGAGGCGCAGAGGCGTCTATTTCTGTCTCTCAGTTCCCAGGGTTCAGACTGCCAGCTATTCCTGGAGCGGGAGTTACATTCCCCACTGAGGTGACCCCACCCTTCCCTGCCTATCACACACACTCACACACAAGCGAGTACATACTGCGAGTGAGCAGAGAACCATAACTGAAGATAAGATGATGAGATGATAGCGGTGAAGTGGCCTATGATGGAGAAATGCTGTACATGTTTATCTGGCTAACAGGGAGTTACTGTAAGGGTGACTGGCCGGTTCTTTTAAATTATACATGGTGCAGACAAAGCCCTCCTCACAATAGCACTGTGAAGAAATTCTGTTTTTAAACTTTCAATCAGTCACACAGAAGAAGAGATTGTTATTGTTATCTGAATTTGATGAGAAGCTACTATTGTGCATAATAAAGGATGATGAGTCTTGGCTTTTAAGGGTTAACTCCAGCACTGTGTGAGCTTGTGAGAGCTGTTTGAAAGCAGGGCTGAGAGATGGTCAGAGCACCGCTGGTCCGTGGGCGGCAAGCTCAGCTGAATGAGATGCAGCTACTGTCAGGCAGAGAAAGGGCTAGAGATAGAGGGAGGGAGAGAGAGAGAGAGGGCACCAGGGAGAAAGAGAGCCAGAGAAAAAGAAAGAGAGTGAGGGAGAGATAAAGAAAGACAGACATAAAGAAAGAATTTCCCTCCCTTCCTTCAATGTAGTTAATCAGCCAATACATTTTAGGTGTGAAACAAAGTGAGACAGTGACAGAGAGAGCATCCCGACTGGTCTCTCTTTGTGCTAAGTAGACCTATCAGTTTTCTTTGTGGGTGGGCTTTAAAGTCTCTCATTAAAGTGTAGCTCTGCTTAATAGGGTTCTGCCTAATAGGGTTTTTTTGTATCATTTTTGCCCATTTTCTCCCCTTCCCAAAGTGGTAGTAGCCAATTAACCCATCCCATCCACTAGGGGGCTCTCCCTATCACTTTGCACTGTCCCTGACTCTAGAAGTTTACTGTCTTCTGTTGTGTGTGATACAGTCACCGCCTCTTTTTGAACTACCGCTGATACACCGTCACTGGGGAGCCAACGCGCTTGGAGGAAAGCGCAGGAATCCAAGTTCCAAATGGACCAATCAGTAGACGCCTGAGCCAGCGGACATTGCAATGTGAGAGTGATGGGGAGAGAGAGAGAGAGCGCCATCTACCTGCCCAAAGAGAGCACTGCAATTTTTGCTCTCTTGGGCTCAGCTGTTGATGGCAAACAGCACGACCGGGATTCAAACTCACGATCCTCTGGTCATAGTGTCAGCGTCTTAGCCTGCTGAGCCACACGGGGCCCAACAGCGACTTTTCTACTGTCCATGGTAGTTGAATGCAAAAGACATGCAGAGGTGAGTTTAAAAGGTGACGATTTGTTCATTTGCATAGTAAATGTTATTTAAACTACCTGTGGGTAAGCTCAAGGTTAGGGAACCAGCCTTGTGACCCGAAGGTAGGCAGATTGATTCTTTGACCTGACAGGACATGACTGAAGTGCCCTTGATCAAGGCCCCGCATGCCCACAACTCCGGGCACTAATTCACTAGTGTGTGTGAATGTGTTTCACAGCACAGATGGGTTAAATGTACGTGAAACTCCTTTGTGTGCAAGCACATTGGTCAGTGTGAGCACTGTCTATCTGAAGATGCACGATGTCCTGTGTCATGAGGCCAAAGTCCCTGTAGATTTACCTTAAAAGTTGTAATAGAGTAAAACAAACAAGATGAATAACAGAATGTAAGTACATATTGTGTCACATTTACTGCATACACCCAACATGGTTTACAGTCAAAAGCCAAAAAGCTGACCAGGGAGGTTGGGTCTGCGGTTCTGGGCTAACGCCTTAACGTTTTTGCATGTTGGGATGTCTGTAACAGCGTTTTGCCTGTAATTTTGTGCATGTTTTTCATGGTTTAAGTCATTTCTATTCATTTCCTTTATTTGTTAGCCCACTAGCCTTAGCTGATCAACTACTTTGGGGTGTTAGGAGAAAAAGTCATCACATATTAGGATATAATCTGGGTTTCTGAAATGTCAGCTGCACCCGAGTTCAAAACGGCTATTTAGTGCTCCATATTACAGAAATAAGCCATGAGAGGGGGCAGGAGGTCTGGATAATCGCCGCCGAATTCTCCTCCGAGTGCTTTTGACTGTCGGCATGCTACCAGATTATGTAAGGTATGATTAATGCTCTGAATAAGGAATGCACGACTGGAGAGGATTATTTTCCAGATTACGCGCCATCCAATCACTGCTGAAGAGCGGAGGAGAGGTTCATGTCTAATTCTGTGGTGCGGCCCAGGCAAAAAGGGGGGGGATTAAGCTCTATCAGCCCGAGTGAATCCTCACTGAGCACATCTCGCAGTTCACTCAAGTGCAGGGGTCAACATCTGCTCATATTCTCTGTGTTATGGACGGTTGTGGCACCAGAGCTAGAAGGCGGATGAGGGATTAGCAGCAGCGGTGGCAGTTTGATGTGAATGGTGTGTTTTTCGCACAAATTTCAAGCTTCATTCTGTCTGTAATTAAGTCAAAAAAACGAGCGAACAATGAAAATAGGATTATCTTGCCTTTTACTTGGACTCCACCAGCCTGGCAAGTGGCACCTAATCCAGCGAGCAGTGTTCTCACAACTAACGTACATATAAGCACACACGTTAACTAAGATGACAAAAAAGACAAGGCTGCAAACAAACACCAACAAAGAAACGTGCTGGCGACTGACAGACACAAACATTTCAAGCCCTAATTTACCCGGAACTAAGTGTCTATGGGGTAAAAAGGGGACACCTGATCATTAGATGGAGAAAAGGCTGGGCGCTAAAGTAGAGGAAGGCATAAACACAAGGAGAAGAGAGAAGAGTGAGAGAAAGAAAGATAAAGAGAGTGTAAAGTACGTGAAATCGGCCTTACCTTGACATCAGCCTTCTTGTTGAGCAGGCTCTTGGCTGCTGCGGAGGGGGAGAGAGGGAGGGTAAACATGGGTGCAGAAAACAGTAGTCACCATAACCAGCGAACCAGCCGAAGCAGCGGGTCAGTGTACGGAGCCCCGCTGGGTCTGGCCCGGCAACTGTCTCTTCAGAGAGGATTAAAGGGGCTTTTAAACAGCAAGTGGGTAAGGAGCAGAGTGGATGGAGGGCAGCGTGCAGCACAGTGGCCACAGGGAAAAAATCCCTAACACAGGTAGATTACAGCGAGGGGGGGAATCTCTGCCCTCAGCGAGGGGGGGGAGAGGGGCATGCACGCTGAGGGACGAATCAACCTAACATGCAAGAGTATACACACTTCAGGAGCACTGTAGAAAAGTGCTGTGTGACCTGAGAAAATTCCATTTCAAACTATTTGTGGGCAGTAAACAGTATTTGTGAGGACTAAAAGAATAAATACAGACAATCATTAACACAATAAATAGTGAACACTCAAAGTGCGTTCTTGGAACAAAGCAATACTGTATTTTTAAGACAATAACTTTACAGAAGTAAAACTTTTCCCCCAAATCATTTGGTTACTGTATCATGAAATTTGCATACAATCTAAAGAGGAACAGGCATTTTTAAATTATGGGGAAATCTGAAAATCCACAAAAACTGAGATATCAGGCTTTTCCTGACAGCAGTGATATGCATACACAAGAAAAAGTAAGTGAACCCATTGAAATTACTTTTTTTTTTTAATTAGACAAACACAATCTAATATGATGCACGATTCAGGAGTTTTTTTGAGCACACTGAGTAAATATCCACCGTGCAGGCTAGAAAATAACTGAACCTCTGTGTTAATGACTTCTCCAAGAGTTAATGGGTGAAACGTTTCAATTAAGGTGGATTTCACAGGTGCTTTGTCTTTTAAATACACAAATCATTTTGCTGGCAAAGCTGTTCAAATCTGTTCTTCTCAAGAAAGACTGGTTAGCGTGAGCCATGCATTGATGCAAAAGTCACAGAAAACCTCAGAAGACATCCCTTACCAAAAAAAGTATACTTCGAGTACATGTTATTAAGTATACTTAACCCATAAGAGCCCATGGTGACATAATTGTCACAAACACTTCACAAGGTCTTTTTTTTAATAAGTGATGAATAATATA
>BRDA01002671.1:3663-16063 GCA_036984385.1 Crenuchus spilurus | reverse complement strand
AAATATTGACATTTGCCATCTCCACATCATTGTATTCAGTTTTTATTCACAATTTGTATAGCGTCCCAACTTTTTTGGAATCCGGTTTGTAAATACAGCGGAACCTTGACTTACAAGTGAATGAACTTTCCAAGATATGAGCATTATGATGCGAGCTGAGATTTCAGTTACCAGCGGGTGAGCTTACGCCACCTGCCACAAGGTGGCCTAGCGGGCATTTAGTTCACGTGGTTATCTTGCCATGCAAGCATCTCTGTCATAAGACTCTGTCGAGTCAAAGAAAACACACACACACACACACATTTCTGGACAGAACCATGGGTATTTTTTTACTAGAGATGCTATGGCAAGACATAATCAACAGCACAGCAGCAGGCCAGTCAGCTCAGTCAGTGAGCGTACACACGACATTCATAATTAATCAAAATAATAATTTTTAACCAAATGATCTTCAGTGTCCTTGGATACACAGCACAAAATCAGTGAAAACATGAGTGAGATGTTTGTGTTGCATAGTGTGCAAGTTAAATTTATCAATATATTGTAGCGAGTAAGTGATAGATTCATTTTAATCAAACCAGTTTATTTCTTTACATTCTCTTTCATTATGTTTTATTATCTTTTATACATTATTTGTTATTTATAAAGTTTTTTTTTCTCTTATTCAAAAACACGTAACAAAAACATTGATGTCGTTTTCAGGGGGCTGGAATGGATTAATGGCATTTAAATTCATTTTAATTTTGAAATTTAATTTGATATACGAGCAAATTGAGTTAAGAGCTCCGTCACAGAACAAGTTAAACTCGTAAGTCAAGGTTCCACTGTACACGGTCTAGACAAAAGTGTTAGGGCACCTGCTCATTCATTGTTTTTTTTTCAGAAATCAAATATTACAAAGAGCTGATCCTGCTTTAGTTTGACTAACTTTCTTTACTATCGAGTGAAGGCTTTCTACTAGATTTTGGAGCATTGCTGTGAGGATTTGATTGCATTCAGCGATAAGAGAATTAGTGAAGTCAGTTTGATGATCACCACCCCACCTCATCTCCAAAAGATCCCAAATGTGGCGGATGCAGCACCACCTTTCCAGAGAACACTACAGCTCAATGCTGGGAGGCTTTGTACCCATGGTGCCAGTAGGTTCATGTTTATCTGCTTCCATTGGCATCAGCAATTGGTGCAGCTTAAAGTAGCCAAGCAGGGATGTCCACAAACATTTGGACATCTAGTGTATCTGTTTACATAACGATGAAATACATTTAAATAAGGAAAAGCTTACCCTCCCCCCACATTACCCTCTTTCCCTGTTCACACACCCTCACACATATTTACACACACAGAACACAAAGCACTCACACACTCTTACTCTCATATGCAGAAGCAAACAAAACACACACACACACACACACTCTTTCACACATATTCTCTCACACACACAGATACTCCCCCTCCCCCTGCTGGGTGTGTATCCTGTTCCGCAGAGCTCAGTGTGCTGGCAGCTCTGAATAACCTTCATCAACATTCACCATCTATACCCTCACATTCACCCCCAGAAACAAACCTGCTGGCACTTCTTTCCTAAGTCCATCCTGCATTCAGGAGCAGGACTTTAAACACAGCTCCAGAAAGCTGGTGTGTGTCTCTGTTCCTGATCCTCTGTGAGGTTGCCAGGTTTTAAAAACACCTCACACTTTTCAAACATTCCTCACAGGAAGAAGTAAACGCTTTAAGCTTAGATGTGATGATTGTAATGCAGACGTGTGCTGCTGGCTGTAGGTTATCATTTACAGTCACAAAATGCCAGTCATATACTTCAGAGCATTGATTTAATACATGTTATGTTTGGGAATAAAAGGTACAAGTTCTGGTAAAGGTTCATGCTTTCTTCTTGATTTATCGTGTGAAATGGTTTTGCACTAAATTAAATGATAATAAATACCCTGACAATACAAAATTATCAATATAGTCAACACTGAGGTCTAGAAGTAGTGTTGTGTTAAAAAATGACAAATAAAATGTCTTTTTTAAAGGAGAGATTGTTTCTAAAAAGGAAAATAGTAACATTTTGGGAAATTTAAAGAATTCTAGTCAGTGCTGTGCCACTTTTGTACAATTTAAGTAATTATTAAGATACTGTGATGCTACACATATAAAACTGAGGAGTATTTTGATGATTTTGTAGAAGATTCTAAAATGAGTGAAAAAACTGCAAAACATGAACAATTAAGCCAAAAATAAAGTTAACATTCAAATCAAATTTTAAGGCAAGTAACCCAAAATAAATGCCAAATTTATGTATCAGTAAATGATCCATCGTTGTTGAATTCAAAAATGTGTGTGTGTGTGTGTGTGTGTGTGTGTGTAGGCTGCAGAGTATCTGTTTAAGTACATCGTGCAGTCCCGCAGGCTATACGCTGCAGCTACAGCAGCTCAGGCAGAGGAGGAGTTCCGCTGTTCAGTTCATGAACTCTTCAAATCTATTCACCTGTTCATCTCCCACCAGAATAAAGGAATCAGCCCCGTAACACACACACAGGTAATACACACACTGCATCAGCCCTGTCACAGGTAATACACACACTGCATCAGCCCTGTAACAGGTAATACACACTGCATCAGCCCTGTAACAGGTAATACACACACTGCATCAGCCCTGTAACAGGTAATACACACACTGCATCAGCCCTATAACAGGTAATACACACACTGCATCAGCCCTGTAACAGGTAATACACACATTGCATCAGCCCTGTAGGTAATACACACACTGCATCAGCCCTGTAAAAGGTAATATACACACTGCATCAGCCCTGTAACAGGTAATACACACACTGCATCAGCCCTGTAAAAGGTAATATACACACTGCATCAGCCCTGTAACACACACACACACACACACACACACACACAGACTCAGATAAATAACACACTCAGACAAAAGAGACACATGGGTGGGATGTCCTTGTACACCTGCGAATGGGTGACCCGAATGGTTCTGTTTACAGTCTGTCAGATTCACACTCTCAGCATCCTCCATCAGTGCACTCTGTTTGTGTGTGTGTGTACCTGTGTACACACAAGCTTTGAATATTAATGGAGCCACACACATGCATTTGTATATTTCTAAACACATTTTCACACAAATACTGTGAAAGCACACACACACGCACACGCACACGCATTCACACTCTTGTGTGTACTCCCTTGAGAGCAGCGGGAGAGCAGATTTCAGTTAAACATGCCTGAGGGGACACAGCATCTTCAGCTCCCCACCACTAATCCACACGTGCATGCACACACACACACACACACACACACACACACACACTTGTCACTTCACACACTGTGTTCAGGCTTAAGCTTGTGTGTGTTTGTGTGTCTGAGAGAGATTTTAAAATTCTTCCCTCAGTACAGTCTGCATTCTTCACTCTACCTGCTTCATTTAAACATACACTACCCCTCAAAAGTTTGGGGTCACCTGTCCATTTGTTTCAGGAGAGCATTCTTTGATTTGGAGATAAAAGTCTGTAGTAGAAGGGCACTGACTCCATTTTAGTGCCTCCCACAAGTTGTTGACAGTCAGTTTTTAGGCTTTATTACTGCTGCTGTTCCAGGCACATGGACACACTGGAGCTCAGGATACGGTGATGTTAGCAGTGGAGAAGGTTTAGAGCTGTTAATAGAGATAAACTGTGCCTTTGTTACATGATGTTCTCCGCTTCTGTGAGTTTATCTGTCGTGTCAGAGACAGAGTGATTTTATTTCATTACAGCTCTTTAGGAAGTTTAGTTTATTGTTGATCAGTGTGGTGTTTAACTCACACAGGTCAGAAATCCTGTGAAATGAATAGAGTTTGAGTAGATTACTATCATCTGTTCCAGTATGTTCGTTTACATATAAAACATCTGACAGTTTTGTAATGACCGCTCCACACTCTCCCCGGCACAGCGTTATGTGGAGGTAAAATAAACTCAAATCCACAAAAACTGTTACAGGTCAACTGTGATCATATGATCATGTGACACAAACATCATGTGTTTGTAAAACTTTACAGCTCCACAGAAACTCACTCATCCTCTAGTTATTTTAATCTCATCTGGATGCTGCAGTTTTAACACTGAGATGTGTAAAATGTTAAAAACAGATGAAAACTGCTGTTTACCATCAACAGCTGAGGCCCAAGAGAGCAAAAATTGCCTGTGCCAACTCTCTCCCCATCACTCACACACTGCAATGTCTGCTGGCTCAGGTGTCTACTGATTGGTCCATTCAGAGCTGGGAATCCTGCGCTTTCCTCCGAGCATGTTAGGCTCCCACGGTGACGGTGTATCAGCGGTAGTTTGAAAAGAGGTGGTGGCTGCATCACACGCAACGGAGGAGGCTTGTGCTTGACTTCAACCTCCTAGAGTCAGGGACAAATTCAGAAGTGATGAGGAGAGTCCTAACGGATGGGATGGGCTAATTGGCTACTACTATGTTGGGAAGGCGATAAAAATTGGCAAGAAAAAAAAACCATGAAAACACACATGCTGCTCCAGATACTCAGTTTTCTATTGTAGTAAATAATTAGTTGGTGCATTTTCTTAAATTCTACAGTTATAATAGTGGCCCTGAGAAGCTCAGGAGTAAGGTGGCGCTGTCAGTATGGTCTGAGGATTATGAGTTTGAATCCCAATCCCATCGGCAACCGGGACCTGTGAGAGCAAAATTGGCTGTGCTCTCAGTGGGTACGATGGCACTCTTTTCCCAGCACTGCACTGTTTCTCCAGCAGAACTGGGGATCCTGGGCTGCCCAGCGGCAATGTGTCAGGAGCAGTTCGAATAAAGGTGGAGCTTGATTTCACATGCATCAGAGAAGGCCTTTGTTTAGCTGCACCCTCTTAGGATCAGGGACATTACAAGTGATGGGGAGAGTCAAAAAAGTGGGTGGATCAATTGGCTACCAAATCACATTGGGGAGAAAATCGGGGTAAAAAAAATAGAATATTGTGAAATAATTTAATTTAAAATAGTACACAGTTATTTTTATTATTTTTTTTTATATTATTATAAATATTTATTTATTTATTATAATAAAATTATAATCATTATTTATTATATATATGTTTTTGTTTTACTGATCAGTTTGGCTTATAAGTCAGAAATCTAAATCTCAAATTAATAGAATGTGTTTCAGTAAATTACTGTTTAAAAATCTCACTTTAGGTGTAATGAATATAAAATAGATGACTAAAATAATTAAATGGTAAACTATGAACTAATATGTCATTTAAATGACAGTAAAATCTGAAGATTTTATTTTGGTTTACAGATATGATGTTATAATGGATCACAATAAACTGTTACATTGTAGAAATGATGCCGAAATGATTATAATCCATTAACATTTAATACACATTTCCCTCTTTCTCTGTGTGTGTGTGTGTGTGTGTGTGTGTGTGTGTGTGTGTGTGTGTGTGTGTGTGTGTGTGTGTGCGTGTGTGTGCGTGTGTGTGCGTGTGTGTGCGTGTGTGTGTGTGTGTGTGCAGGCCGTGTTCCTGAGGTCCTTCCCCACTGTGTGTTGTGAGCTGCTGAAGGTGTTTAGTGTGCGGGAGGTGGCGAACCTGGCGCGAGACACACTCAGCAGCCTGCCTACAAACACACACACAGAGTGCCCCCTGCAGGCTGTTAAGCTGCAGTGCATGGCTAAGACTGTGGAGAGTCCACTCTATACCAACCCAGGTAAACACATCCAGTTCTGTTATTTCTGCACCAGATGCTTTTACATATCTCACATATCTGAGACTGAAGTAGTCAGAAATGACTCGATTCATGGTAAAGATGGCACAACAGCACTTTTTTCTGGTGACATTTTACAATAAGCATAAATCTATTATCAGTCTCTATGAAACATTAAATAAAGCAGTTTTACTTCTGCATGCATGTGAAAAGCTCATCATTCACAAAAGTCATTTTTTATTCATATGTAAAGTGAGATATTTCAAGCCTGTTGTGTTTTCATGTTGACACTGTCTGAAAAGTAATTTACTCTAAATTAAATATTCTAATAATGTGAGGTCCTGGATTTGAGCTATAAACCAAACGGATCAACTGATTAAACCAGAAAAAAGGCTTGAAATGTCACTTTACATGTAATAAATATAAAATGAGAGTTTATTGTTTTGAATTAAATTAGGAACAACAATGGACTTATTCATGTCCGCAACATATTCATATTCTCATTTTGTGATGTGACGATGTATAAACATTAATGTGACTCAACATCTGAGATAACGTGAAGCTCGAATGAAGCATTTATTGATGATCCTCATGTATTGTGTTCTTGTTAAATAAAGTCTTCATTGATGAACCAATAGAAGCACAGATAACCAAACTGAAGCTCTCCTATTTTGGTCACATTTTGAGAAGAACCAGTTCACTTGCATGGAACAGTTGAAGGTAGAAGAGGAAGAGGGTGACTACATGGTTGGATACAATCAGAGGAATCAGACAAGCCATTAAGAAACCTGAAGAACCAATACAGAAGACATGATGTGGGGAAACACTGTCCATGTGGTCATCAGGAGTCAGAATCAGCTTGATAGTGAATAATAATAATAATAATAATAATAATTAAAAGCCCTAGGAGGAGTAGTTGTTCAAATTTTGAGTGAAGAATAATAATAATAATAATAATAATAATAAGATTATGAATAACAGTAAATTGGCTTTTTCAAGCCAATTTAATAATAATAATAATAACAATAATTTAATAATAATAATTTAATAATTAAATAATAATAATAATTATTAAATAATTAATAATTAATAATTAATAATGAATAATAATAATAGCAGCAGCGGTGGCGGCAGCAGCAGCCCTGTCCTGGGCTTAGTTGAATAGTGTAATGCCCTGCACCCAGTGAGGGGGTAGGGTACTAACCTCCACCCTGATACGGATGTGTGATGATGGATGGATAGTAATGAGATTGATTGACTAAAAATGAAGTGTGATATTAGCATTTATTGAAGGTCTAAATATGAATAAAAGTACTGTAATTAAAATAGCTACTAAAGATGGGAGAATGTTCAATTGTTTGGTAAAGCTTAAAACATCTCATTACATTATCACTTATTTTGACCCTGATTGTAAAGTGTGACCCTCTTTATCAGACGATATCAGTGATCATCTACAGTAGCCTGTCACTCAAACTGCTCATTGCCTGTGAGCTTGAGCTTTAACAGGACATGTTTGATATTGGATTGGATTGAATGTATTCTTTTTTCATAGCCAGCAGAAGCTGAACTTCACTGAAATATTAGATTGGCAGGAGAGTCTCAGAGGTAAAGTGTGTGTCTGTGTGTATTTGTGATTTCACAGAGTCGAGGTCCGTGTTGCTGCCTGTGGTTCTCCATCTTCTCCACACATACCTCCAGGAGCAGAAGGAGCTGGTTCTGTGTGCCAACATCCTCACCAGCATGCTGTCGCTGGTCCACAAAGACCCAAACACTGTAAGTGTTCTGTCCCAGACACTTTATCTTAATGTATCGATTCATTTAAGAGTGCAGTACACACTATTCATCATTATGACATATTGACTATCAGTGGTGTTTGAATTAATGTATAAAAATTAATTATTGTAAATAAAATAACATATAAATGACTGTCACACAAAAATGTGTGTAAGGGCCCCATGTGGCTCATCAGGCGTTGTCACCATGATCACAGTTCAAGTCCTGGTGATACTGCTGGCCATTGGCAGCTGGGGCCTGAGAGAGCAACATTGGCCGTGCTCTCTCTGGGTGGGTAGATGGCACTCTCTGCCCAGCACTACCATGCAATGTCTGCTGGTTCAGGCGTCTGCCAGCTGATCCGTCAGAGCTGGGGATCCAGCGCTTCGGCTGCCCAGTGATGATGTATCAGCAGCCGTTTGAAAAGAGGTGGGGGCTGACTTAACATGCATCCTCACCCTCCTGAAGTCAGGGACATTGCAAGTGTTTGGAAGAGTCCTAGTGGATGTGTGGGCCAATTGGTACCACATTGGAGGTCAAATTAGGAGAAAGTCTTGTAATATTACATTAACCGACCTCCCAAAGTCAAATGATCTTCTGCAAATAGAACTTAAAGTAAGTCTGGATCATTTTAACCCTGCTGCTGTACTCAAACCACACAGTATAAACACTTTTTGGCTTTTTGGGGCTTTTTGGGGCTTTTGGGTAGCTTTGGTATTCTTGTGTGTTCATTCACCTGTGTGGGCTTGTGTGTGTGTAGGAGTGTGTTGCGTCTGAAGAAGTGAATGTAATAATGGACAGTCTGTCTGGAGTGTTACTGAGGACTATACTGGAGGTGACCAATCATCCCCAGCCAGCGGCCAGCTCCCTGCGTCTGCAGTACCAGGACGTTACTGTGAGTCACTGACTCTTCAGAGAGGAGCTCACAAAGCTTTGTTTTACACAATGAAGCATTTTAGTGCAACATTAAAGCGTGTGTGTGTGTGTGTGTGTGTGTGTGTGTGTAGGGTGAATTTGTGGCCTGCCTGCTGACTCTCCTGAGGCAGTTGAGTGATAAGGACTATCAGCAGCTCCTGAGCCGATTTCCCAGTAAAGAGGAGCTGGCGGTGAGACAGTAACGCCCGTCTGACCTTCTCACACTGACACTCTACAGGATTTAGCTTAAAAAGATCAGATCCTCTCTCAGCCTGCTTTGCACTGGTTTATAACACTGAAGTGTGATTGTTGAGATTCTGTCACATAGTTAAATTTTTCATATTTCCATGTTTCTTTTGTTCCAGAATTTCCTCCTGCAGCTCTTCACTGTCTTTAGAATACTTATCCGGCAAGACATGTTTCCTAAAGACTGGACAGTCATGAGACTGGTCACTAACAAGTAAGATCAACTCACAATGACTGTAAACATTGAAGAACCAATTAGAAAGACTGGAAGCTGAAATTCACACCCACAAGTCCACGTTAAATGTTCATTTTAAGGTTGTTTGATTGGAGTTTAGGAGTTTAGCTTTCTTGAACTTAGGGATTGTTTACTTTGATTTTTGTTTTTTTTACCTGATTTTCAGGTGTTTGGTAGCCAGTTGACTCGTCCATTTGTTGACTCTCCCCATCACCTGTAATGTCTCTGACTCTGAGAGTGCAGACTAACACAGGCCTCCTCTGATGCATGTGAAGTCAAGCTCCGCCTCTTTTCCAACTGCTGCCGATACATTGCTGTCGGGCAGCCAATGTGCTTGGAGGAAAGCGTAGGATCCCAAGTTCTGATGAATCGTCTGGAAGACACCTGAGCCAGCCGACACTATTTAGTGGTGCTTGAGAGAGAGTGCCATCTTACCCACCCAGAGAGAACACGGCCAATTTGTACAGTTTTACGAGTTGTAAACTAGTTCAGAAAGCTCATTTCTAAATGATAAAGTCCAGAAGTTAGTTAGTCCAAATCTTTTGTTTTAAATAATTTATTTCTAGGTTTTTGCCCATTTTAACCCCTTCCCAATGTAGTGGTAACCAATTAGCCCCTCCCCTCCGTTAGGCCTCTCCTCATCACTTTGCACTGTCCCTGACTCTAGGAGGGTGCAGACAAGCACAAGTCTCCTCCGCTATGTGTGATGCAGCACCGCCTCTTTTTCTAACCACCGCTGATACACCGTCACTGGAGAGCCTAACGCGCTCAGAGGAAGGCACACAGGGTCCCCAGCTCTGATTGGACCAATCAGTAGACGCCTGAGCCAGCGGACATTACAATGTGTGAGTGATAGAGAGAGTGAGAGCGCCATCTACCTGCCCAGAGAGAGCACTGCCAATTTTTGCTCTCTTGGGCTCCGGCTGTTGATGGCAAACAGTATGACCGGGATTCAAACCCACAATCCTCGGGTCATAGTGGTAGCATCTTAGCCTGCTGAGCCACTCGGGGCCACCAAGTTAGTCCAAATCTTGAAGGCCAAGGCTCTGCTCAGGTCTGGAGTTTGGGACTGTATCAGATCCGAGTGCGAGGGTTTGATTGTGGTGCAGTGTTCAGAGTGAAGAATATCGGCCTCTGCTCGTGTTGATTCTGTTTCTGTTTATTTCAGTGTGATCATCACCACAGTCCTCTATCTGTCTGACACTCTGCGCAACAACTTCCTGAATGAGAAATTTGACTTCAAGGTATGAGAAAACTGAGTTTGTGTGCTTTCATGTAGTGTCTCTGTTCATCTCTGATGTATTTATTCCATCTACTGATCATCCCGTGCTTCCCTTCTCTTTCTGAAGCCTCAGTCAGACGTCTTACATTGATGAGTCATAATGTTAAAACTAAGTCATATGACTAATAAGAAGTTGGTCCTCTGGGTGGACCAACCTCTGACCCAATGAGACATGGACTCTACAAGACCTCTGAAGGTGTTCTGTGTTATCTGGAACCTCTGAGGTGGAGGTGTAGTTGCCATGGATCAGACTCCTTGTTCCAGATGTTCAGATTGAGATGTGGGGAAGCTGGAGGCCACTGTTGATAGATACTGAGCACAGTTTGGAAGGGCCACACAATCTCTATCTCTTGCTTGTCAGTGTGGCTTAGATCTGCACACTTGCCTCCATCCTTTAACAGGCCATTATGTTCATCTTTATCTGCTCCAGGGAGTCTTATACATGGCAGGACTTCTCTACAGGGACCAGACAAGCTGTGTGTGCATTAAACATGTGTCCCCTATTAGTGCAGCTTAAAGTAGCTGAATGCATTCAGTAGAAGGGCCGTCCTCAAACATTTGGACACACAGTGTATATATTTTCAGTGTTGTACCTTTTTTATGGGACAGATATCACATGAACATGATCTAGACTGTCCACTCTTCAGTGCATTCCAACACATATAGTCATACCAGAAAATTATGACCACCTACCTAATAGTGGGAATAAGCACCTTTTTTGCACATCAGTCAAATCATGTGCTTTGCCCATGATGTTGTTTTACACTCTCGTCCAGTGAGTATTTATGTGTTTCCCAGTGTAGACAGTGATGAGCAGCATCACATTAAGCCTGTTCTTCTCTTTCAGGTGTGGGAGTCCTATTTTTATCTTTCAATAATATTCATCATCCAGCCTTGTCTCCAGCTCGAGATGTTCCCTCCATCCAAAAGGAAGAAAGTTCTAGAAAAGTGAGCAGATTGCCTTCTTCTTCACAATCAGAAACCCCACAGAGAACTACTTGAAAAGATTTCAAATTGTCATGCACCACATGCAGCGTCAGGCTGATATTAAGCATCACTACTTTGACTGAATTGGTTTTAAGAATTTGTCTCTCTCCGGCTTTGTCTTTGTTCCTGATCACAACTCCACAGCTTAGAGTAGAGTGTGATTAAACACTTCCTGTTTTCAGCTGCCTACTGTTTTTATTGTTGTGAAGGTATGGAGACATGCGAGTGATGATTGGCTGTGAGATCTTCAGCATGTGGCAGAATCTGGGTGAGCTTAAACTCTTAACAGTAAATATGCATTTTTTTAGGAATTTCATGTGAAATTAATCTACATTAAATAAACGTCAAAATGTTTTTGTAAAAAGAAGAGAAAACAGAACCCTTTTTCATTTAGAAATCAGCAGCCATCACAGCACTAATGGGACTTTATGTAGGTTCATTTTGCAGCTCAGTTTTGTGCCACAAGAGGGTGCCCTTCAGCAGGATAAAAATATAAAAATTAAAATATAATAAAAAAGTATAAAAATATAAAAATATTTATTTTATTTAATGTCTAATCTAAAAATTGGCTAGAATGCTTCAGCTTTCATATTACACCTTTTTATATTTATCTTAAAAATAAGAAGGTGATGAATATATACAATAGATGCTGGTGTTTTAGATAGATAGACATATGCAAATTAACATGATATGCAAGGTGTGTGTGTGTGCGTGTATACAGTTGCTGGTCATAAAATTAGAATATGAAAAAGTTGATTTATTTCAGTAATTCAATTCAAAAAGTGAAACTTATGTATTATATTCATTTATTACACACAGACTGATATATTTCTAATGTTTATTTCTTTTCATTTTGATGATTATACTGTATATATACACACACCCACACACACACATACACACACACACACATATATATATAAATAACCTTAAGAGTCATCATTAACAAGGGTATGACAGTGAAAAATTGCACTGATTAATGGTAAAGTACAGTGTATATACAGAATAAGTATATAATTACACTAAAACTAGAATTATTTACATGTATTGAGCTCATGAAATATGAAGCATAGGTTCATATGAAATATATGTTTATATATATACATACAGGGGTTAGACAATAAAACTGAAACAGCTGGTTTTAGACACAATAATTTATTAGTAGGTGTTGGGCCTCCTTTTACAGCCAGTACAGGGTCAATTAGTCTTGGGAATGACATATACAAGTCCTGCACAGTGGT
>BRDA01002669.1:0-12153 GCA_036984385.1 Crenuchus spilurus | reverse complement strand
ATTAAAACAAAAACAAAGACTTAAAATATATTACTTTGTGTGTAATGAACAAAAAATATATGACAGTTTAGCTTTCATGATGTCAGTTTTTGATGTTTGACTGTATTTTATTATAACCTCTGTATCATTAACCTTACTGCATCACAAGTTTCTTGCCAACTCACTGTCCTAATGTCATAGTGTCCGTAACCTTGAAGCTGCAGTTTACAAACCTGGACACTAAACAGGACAGCCTGTCTATATTTAGGTAAATGGATGAATTATTTGGATGACCCACCTGTTCCACTCCCTCCACCTCAGGGATGTAGAATTGTAGCATGTTCTGGATTCCGTTCTTCAGTGTGACGATAGAACTAGGGCAGCTGGTGCACGAGCCCTGCAGCTTCAGCTTCACAATGCCATCCTCAAAACCTCGATACAGCACATCTCCACCATCCTCCTGCACCGTGGGTCTGAGAGAGGGAACAACAGAAACATCTTCAACTCAGACAGACGTGCTCCTTTATAATTACTGATAAATACACAGCATCCTCATCATCACTTAACAGAGCGGCTTCCTGGACAGGGATAAGTCCTTGACTGTACCTCCTTTTCAGATATTCTCCATTCACAATGGTGTTTAGTTTAGGATTAATCTTAATCCCTGACCAGGGAACCATCCCTATATGTTTAGAAGTAAAAGACAGGAGCTTAAAAGAGCAGAGCTCTCCACTTATATCCAGATGTAGTCGGTCAGTCAAAGTTCAAGATTGCAGGTCTAATAATGCTAACAAACACTAAAAATTCAGTAGTTATCCATATAACCCAAATAATCTATAGACAACACCATCACTCAGAGCTGATCCAAACGTTATTGAAGATGTCACAGAACAGTCTGTGCATCCGACTGTGTCCTAAACCACATCCAATAGTCTGTCACACCTTCACTAACATCTGGATCAGCTCTGAGTGAGTTGAGAGAAGCTTTGGATGATGTTTTTTGATGGAAACAACAAGGTGACTATTGATTACTGTTCTAAACTAAAGAAATAAAAGCCTGTCTTAAGCGATTGTTCAAATCTAGGGTGTAAGTGGAAAACTGTGAATGATTTCTATGGTCTTTAAGGTAAAACAGAAAAAGAAAGTAGAAAAGCACCTAATTCTGGTGTCCAACAACTCTTTGATCAGGGCAACAACTTCATCATCATCATCACAGGGGGCTGCAGAACAGAGAAGTGTGAGAAGCACAAAGACTCCACAGAAAATCAGCAAACTTCAGCAGACTGAAGATGTTTCACAATAAAGTTTTTTTCTACCATCATAAGTCCTGTACATTAAGTATTAAAGCTGTTTATGAGCCCGGGAGCAGTCCAGAGTACCAATCTCTGCTCCTTCTGAAATCAGTGGTCTGAGGTTGTCTTGCGCATTTGAGAAGCTCTGTAAGGTAAGTCATTTGTGAGGTTGTAAGGTAAGACTTTACTGTGTTGATTCATTTTACATCTATTTCTTAATTCAGTCTTATTATAAAATCTCTGTTCCTCACAGCTTCAGTGTCTGTATCCAAACAAAATAATAAAACACAAACAGATGAAGCTTCTTCTACCATTTAATGACCCAACACACAGAAAAGTCACATCTGGATGTTAAACTATTGGTCCACGGTTCTTTCGTTTGAAAGTGATTATGAGCCCCTCTCACAAACCAGCCAGGAATCACAATCAAGTATTTGGAACAAATGTGAAAAACTTAAAAATCGTGTGAAAAAGAATCAGGAGTTTGAATCCCGGTCATGCTACTTCACCATCAGGAGCCCTTACAGAGCAGAATTAGCTGTGTTCTCTCTGGGTTTTTAGATGCCACTCTCTACTCATCACTACTAAGTAATGTTTGCTGACTCAGGTGTCTGTTGGCTGATGTATCAGAGCTGGGGATCCTGCGCTTTCCTCCAAGCACATTGGCTGCCCAGTGATGATGTATCAACAGGGACACTACAAGTGATTTAGAGAGTCCTGGGGAATGGATGGGTTAAACGGCCATTCCAACATTTGAGGCAAATTTGAGTAAAAAAAACAAAACATCAACAACAAAAAAAAAAAACAGCTGGGATGTAATGAAAAATACATTTTTATTTCTCTAATGAAGGTGATTTTCATCATCATAGAGCAAAAAAAAGTCTTCAGCTTTTCTCTGATGTTGCCACTGAAAAACACTTAGTATTTATTTTGGAATTTAATTTAATGGTTTATAATTATTCTTTACAATTCTAATTTAGAAAAAAAAAACAGGAGCAACAGTCTGAAAACATACATATTTTTGCTCACTTATCCAGAGCTGGAAATAGGGCTGCCACAAACAAATATTTTTATAGTCAACTAATCACCGATTAATTTTGCGATTAGTCGACTAATCGGATCATACGTTAATTGAATATAAAACATACATCTTATTGCACTAGAACGCAGCTGTTATTATATAACCGTCATTAGATTTCAGCTATATGCTAACTAAAAATAAAAACAATTAAGATCATAGTTTATTAAACCTTTAATGAAATATGCAGCTTGTTGCAACAAACAATTATTTAACTGTTTAGCATAAAGTGTAAACATAGCACTGAAACATAACGTTAGAATCGTTAGCATTAGCATTCCTATTCAAACACATGACTGTTATAACGTTACAGAAAACACATGAATGTGTTCTAAGACTAATAAATCAAATCGTCATCACTAATGTTAACTTTTACAGCTATAAATATGAGTAAGCAGCAAGTTAACTCTCTGTTTATGCTCTGTTTAGCAGTTAACTAGCAATTTAGCTTACCGAGATAACGGTCCCTCTTCATCATTGTCACAATCAGGCACAACAGCTTCCTTTTGAGGTGCTTGTGCATCGCAGTTGTGCTGCTGTGGAAGGCACGTTCTGCCTTGCAGATATTGCATTGCACACGTTTCTCTTTCATTTTCTTAAAATGATCTTGGCCCACTCTTTTGAGCTCCGTCGCGGGTACTCTTTTGAGCCTGTCTGTATATAACGTCCTGTGACGTCATCCACGGGCTACCCCGGTTATCACTACTGCGCATGTGCGTCAAGGACAGAAAGGAAGACGCAGCAGTAAAAGGTGAGTACGCAGCAGTTTGGAGAGAAAACAAAAGTAAAAACAAAAACGACGCATCGACTATTAAATTAGTTGTCGACTATTTTAATAGTCGACATAATCGTGACTAGTCGACTAATCGTGGCAGCCCTAGCTGGAAACAATTAAAATTCCATAATTTTTCATACTGTTATTATTAATATATAATTATTATTATAAATTACATCAAATGAAAATATTTTGAAAAGTTCATTGTTGTTCATAATTTTATTTATAAGATCAAACAGAAAAGGATGGAGAATACAGAAATGTCCAGCTTCTGATTAGTCTGTTCATTTATACACTCACTACTTGGTTGGGGCTGCTTGCAGCGTGGCATGGAGTTAATCTGCTTTTTCACAATATTCTAATTGTTTAAGTGTCATTGTATGTTCTGGTTTGGTTGCTGCCCCTATTGCGTTCATCACATTATGTTTAAGCATGTTGGCTCAACGTTGTATGACTTGTACATAGATATCTATCAGTGTATAGCTGCATTAGTCTTTTATATCCTGTGCAAAATAATGATAACATCTCAGTAAACACTAAATCACACAATACCTGTGTCTGCACTCTGAGCCGCGTCTTCATTGACAACCGGAAGTCCACTGGTGAAGAAGTCCATGATGGTGGCAAAGACATCTGGTTTGATCAACTTCCACTCCACATCCGAATGATTCTAAAATCAGAGTCCTACAGTCACTCATCTGTACAGACTCAACTGCTCAGACACACTTTCATTTTTATGCATCATAATGTGTGACCCCGCCTGGGAAAACTTATTAAATAAACTTATTGAGATGGTGTGTTGTTCAGCCTATCGATGAGATTGAGACAAAAATAAGCAACTTGGTTTTATTGCTGAAATATAATATGTCTCAATTATCTATCATATCACATATTTGTGATCAACAAAATGCTTAAACTCACCAAAAAATTGTTTTTGTGCTGCGAGCCATTCACCAGATTTGCAGATTTTATAATAAAAACAGTTTTCTGTGACCCCTTGAATCCTGATGTAGAACTACTTCTACCTTGGAGATACACAAGCTTGTTGGGTATCATTCGGGTCCTGAACCACTTTCCTGCATTCTAGAAATGTGTTTAAGCTCATGTATCCATCTTCCAAGCAAAAACAGGTCAGATTTCTTCTGCTGATGTAAACAGTGTGTCTGTAGCCGTGGTCATCTTTCAGTACTAATTTCTGGAAGATATGTATATGTTTGGATTAACTGTTAATTATTTCTGATATATTAGTGTATTTGACACAAGCAAACTGAGTTGCGCTTCAGTATCGGGGGCATAATTGGCTGAAATTTTGTGTGAGGATTCTTTAACAGTATTTTTTACAAATATGCATATAACTCATATGACAAAAAACGACATTGGCTGGGTTTTCCCAGGAGGGGTCACAAATGTGATAGTTCTTGCTCTACCTTTGTGATGGTGATGAAGTCTGGGCCCAAGAACACACTTTTCACACCATCAATTCTGAACAGCTGCCTGCAGAGAGCATCATACACTCACGTAAGTGAAGAGTTCTGACCACATGTCCTCTACGGGCTATATTTACTATTTCATCAAATATGAAATATATGAGAAAAAGTTGAGCTCTGACATCCAGTCAATCCTTTGGTCAGAATCAGAAGAAGAGTCTGATATTAGGAGATGCTGACTATACAGAGAGTACTAGCACTACTATTGGGATTACAGGACCCCCATAGAGCAGGTGGCTGTGGTGTGTTAGTGTGTGTCACAGCAGAGCTGCTGATGTTTTTAAATACCTCAGTGTCACTTTGGAGTGAAAATAGTGTACCAACCAGCCCACAGCATCACCAATGAGGGACTAGAGGAACAACACAAATTGTCCAGTACCAGATGAGCTACTGTCTCTGACTTTACATCTACAAGGTGGCCCAACAAGGTAGGTGTGTCAAATAGAGTGGACAGTGAGTGAAAACAAGTGTTTAAAACCTCCAAGTAGCTCACACACTAATACACCACCACCACATCAGTGTCACTGAGGATGATCCACCTTCTCTGTGGAGGTCCTGACCATTGAGAACAAAGTATATGTCACCCACGCAAAGGAAGAAGACAGAGTAGGCAAACATCACTGTTGCCAATGTAGCAATTTTGTCACTATATTTAGCAAGTTTTCAGACCCCTCTAGTGACCTTTTCCAAAAAAAGCAACTAGCGACAAATCTAGCTACTTTTCCTGGTGTTATTGGAGACTTTTGGAGACTCAACATGAAAGCACCAATCGTTCTGCAGTTACTGTCCCCAGCAAACAGTGGGTGCTACTGTAAGCCCCTCACCCATCCCAAAGCACTGACAGGCGGTTAGTCTATCAGTAGCCTCGTGCAGCCTCCCTGCTGCAGTCAGAGTAGAGAGGAAGAGAGGAGACCTGATGAATTCAAGGGCTGGTTGAAGCCATGCACTGGGAATGATACAAGAGAATACTGTCTGTATTGTAAGTCTGATTTCTACATGAAACTATGTGATATAAAGAAACTTGACAACTCAAAAACATACTCAAAACCTTATAATACTTCCACCCAAACCAAACTGCCATTAATGAGTAAAAAAAAATCACCTCTAAAAAAGTCTGAAGCCACCATGGCATTAGTTATTAAATTAAATTTGATATTTAACATTAAACAATACAGGACAACTTTGATTTATGTAATGTGGGTCTAGGCAAAGCATTAAAGTCATGAAGTTATTTCATAAAGTTCATTTGTAGTCATAAACATATTTAGGTGTTTATTCCTCACTTTGTTTCTCTTCAAAGATGTTATTCATCTCTCCTACAGCCTTGAAAGTAAAGTTTCCTGCCTGTCCTCACCTGGCCAGTGGAGAGCAAAAAGCATCTCTGGGTGACACAAAGTCCATCGTCCCAGACTCCAACACGACCCGGCCGGGGAGGAACTTCAGACTGTTCGGGTTTGGAGTATCTTGAGTCTGAATAAATATGCTCCTCACTAGACAAACAGAAAGATGATGAATGTAAGAAAAAACAGAATAACTTTTCCTTCCTAAAGCAAGTAATCATGAAGAAAAACTGCTGAGAATTACAAACTTGACTATTCATGACTTACCAAACATGGATGTAGGAGCTTGTGGCAGCTTCCTCATTAGGACAGTGTTGAGTTGAGGCCTGCTGAGCACAGCTGCATGAGAACTACACACAGGATGTCTTCTGTGAATGAGATTAAGCTATTAACTAACTGTGTGGCAACCCAACAATCATTTCAACCACCTGTGGTCTATTTGTGGTCAACGAGTGGTTTATAACAGACTGGGGTGTACTGTCAGTCACAAGTGGTCATGTCTGTAACTCAAAGCTGCAAAGTTATTTTCATTAAACACTTTGTTGACATGCTTCACACTGCACAGCTACTATGTGCCTATTCAGTTGTAGTGGCTAAATCAGAGATATACAACAATGTAAACACGATTTCTAAACGAACTATTCCTTGAACTTCTCTGAAGACCTTCACCAAGTCACTGATCTGTTCGGTAATAAACACAGTTTAAACTATAGCTTTAATCCTGAATTAAACCTGAAAGAAGATAAGCAGCGATAACTCACAGTGATGACAGGAGAACAGACAGGTCACGCAGAGCTCCTGCACACCTGGGCGCCGCCATGCTTCTGAACGGAAGTCTGGACGTGAAGGTTGCCAAGTCGACAAAATTATCCCACCTAATCCCTACACAAGCTTACACTAACCTAAAATCGATTTAGCCGAAAAATATTTACACAAATACACAATTACTTCTCTTCACTACACTATTACCAAATTTGTAAAGTATCCCAATAACAACTGCACCCCACGACCTCTGATTCTTCACCGAGGCTGCATTTTTAAAGAAGAACCATTAACTACGGACTTGGCAACCCTAGCGATTTGTTTTGGTGTTGTCTCGCAAAATATACGTCATATGTCCAACACACGCGACTTGCTCTCTAGCTGCCTAAGTTGGTATTTTAAAAGTCAACATTTATAACACATTCAGTATCATTATCATTATCTCACTCTCTCTCACACACACACGCTTTAACTAATCAGACATTAAAATAAGCTTTAAAAGTACCTATGTACTACTCTTACATTTTTAATCTTACTTTTTCTTTTATACTTTTAAAGCTTTTGTATATATGTATAATAATAATAATAATAATAATAATAATAATAATAATAATAATAATAATAATAATATAATGATAATACAGTCTACTTAGTCTATTTGTTCTATTTTACCATGTTATTAAATACGTTTTTGGAGTTTACTGTAAATTTAGCTTAAAAAAACTAATCTTATCCACGACTGCTTTTTAAAACAACCCAATTAGGCGTGAAAACAGCGAACCTGGCAACCCTGGTGGACGTAACCGTTCTCTCTGTCTGGCAGAAACTGTTCAAATAAAATCCAGCGCTCTCCAGTGGTCAGAACACCAAAGTACACCATCAGACACAGGTCTGAACTTCCAGTTCAGTCAGATCTGCATTCCCAGAAAAGAAGTGATCTCATCTTCTACAGAAAACAAACTTCTGTACATTTTCTATTGATTTACTGAATTTAACAGTTTGGGAATAAATAAAGCTGTAAATGTGCAAATTTATAACATATTAAAGTTAGAAAACATACTGCACACAAATTTTTTTTGCATTTATTCCCTGTTGAGTCGTCCCCCTAGATGATGGCCCTGCCTCATCTACCTTCTGCCGCTTGGATGATGATGGCGCCGCCTTCTGGAAACAACAATTCATAGTTTCAGTGACCGGGTGACCTCAAAGGCCTCGAATATCATATTGGAGAATGAAACATCTTGGAGAATTCTCTTTGTCTGCAGATAAGTAACTTTTCACCGATGTTTCAGCCCTTAATATTATACCTGAGTCTTGTGAAGTCACAAGTATGTCACCTAAACCTTTTCTGACAACTACATCACTAAAACCTATTTTGAGTTCTTTACCTTCCATCACAAAATACTCTGATGTCAGCACTGGCAGCGAAGAGTAAATTTTCACCAATGTTTCAGCCCTTAATATTATACTTAAGTCTTGTGAAATCACAACTACGTCACCTAAACCTATTCCGATGTCAAAGTTCTTTACCTTCCATCACCAGAATACTCTAAACTCACCACTGGCAGAGATGAGTAACTTTTCACCAATGTTTCAGCCCTTAATATTATACACAAGTCTTGTGAACTCACAACTACGTCACCAAAACCTTTTCCAATGTCAAAGTTCTTTGCCCTCCATCACCACAATACTCAGGCGGCACCATTGGCAAAGATGAGTAACTTTTCACTGATGTTTCATCACGTAATATGATATGCCATGAGACTAATGGCATATACTATGGAGTGAATTGAACAACAGCAAATTTAGTGCTCAAGCGTTATTTTTTTTATTAGATTAGTCCTCTGCAAGTTGGAAGTGAAAGGTTGATAAGGTTTAAAATGTGGTTACTATAGAAATTTAAGTCACTCAAATATTGACACATTTACATACTATTATAGTTTATATATACGGAAAATGTTTTATAAAGTTAAGAAGTGTATACAGCTATGATTCAAGCTCTAATTTAACAGTTGTAATATTATGTAACCATGTTTTATATAAACTTCACAACCACCCTAAAACTATGATTTAGGGTCTAACTGGTCCAACTCCATTGATCACAAATTTGCCACATGAACAGTTCTTTCTGCGGATGTCCGTCCAGGTACTGTTGCCTACAAAGTAGGTCTCATCGCATGAACACATACTTGAGGTTCAAGGTCTTGAGGCAATGTCTGATGATGGAGGAGGGCCGCATCTCTGTCAAATTCAGCTTGCCGAAACAGCCGTGGACACGCCCCTGCTCTGTTGCTTCATCCTCCTAGATGATGGCCCCCGCCTCATCCACCTTCCGCCGCTTGCATGATGGCACCTTCTTTTGCAAAAAACAATTCACAGTTTCAGTGACCGGGTGACTTCACAGGCATCGAATGTCATATTAGGGAATGAAACATCGGCAGAATTCTTTGTCTTAACCCTAACCCTTTGCGCCTGTAAACTGCTGGACCATATGACCAGACCATTGTATTATCAGATGTTTCAGGAGGTTAGATTTCTTTGACTTGTAGACAAATAACTTAAATTTTAATAATGTGCCTCACCAAAACATGCCCAACTGTGGCACTTTGACTTTAAAAATAAATATATTACTAGGAGTGCACAAATTTTTTCATGAAGCTGTATTTTAATGCTCTTCCAAATATGTGGTGGTGTTCAAATTACATTATTAGGGCCCCATCAAACTCACGGTTGTGACAGTTGGGTCACAGACACAAAATTAGCTTTTTCCCATCAAGTGGAGTGAAATGCTATAAAATTATTAATGGTTTGTACCTTTATGTGCAGGTTCTGAAATGAGCATATAGATCTTATTTGGCAGTTTGAATGGACATCAATGCGTGAGGTGAAATATCTGACACAGGGGTGTGTGGGGGGTGGAGTCTGTTTTCCCAGGTTGAGTGAGCTGTATCTCACTGAAACATGCTGCTACACTGTAGCTAAGACTTCCTGAGAGATCTTCACCCACAGATAATGACTCTTCACTTGCTCTGTGTGTGTGTGTTGGAGACCAGCTCCATATCAATGAAACTGTGAGAAAGATGTTTACAGGGTTGAAGACTGCACTCAATGTTAATTCTGCATGATTAACAAGTTTTATTATAAGCTGCTGTTAAATATCACTTTTCTTATCTCATCAGTGAAGTATTAGGTCTGTGAAATGACTGAATATCTCCTGTAAATGTGGTAGAGCCCTTATCATTATGTAATAATACTAGAAAAAGACAACACAAAACACAGCACTTCACACTATTCGGCCTGAAATGACCAGAGTTCAGTTGTTTTCTTTTATTGTTCATATCACTATCATGACAGGCGTCCACACTGGCCAGTGCTTTGGATTAACTCAAGTATTTCAAAGAAGCTCCTTCAGGTTGAGTCCACAGATTCTGTTCAAGTCTGCAGAGAAGCTGAAAACAAAACAAACATGCACAAACCCCCCCAAATCCACCTCCAACATCTCACTTCACCAAACACCTCCTGTCATATAAACATCATATAAATCACCCAGAGCTAGAACCTCTCCCACTACCCACAGAGAACCTCTTACAGAACCAGAGTACAGAGTCTGGCTTACATAGAACATCAGGGCTGGGAGTAATTTTGGTGAGAAACTTCATGTAAGATCAACACTTTGAACATAAACAGACAAAAATACATCAACTAAAGATGTGATCTGACTTTTGCAGAATACAGACATTTATTTACTGTATAGTAGTTTATGCACTGATCAGTACTGTGTGCCTGCTGATCATGTCTAATAATAACCTTCTTCAAAACTATGGTTGATATTTATACAGCATTCCGAACATTCATCAGTTTATCTCCAACATGGCAACCACACAATTAGCTTTCAACAGCTTTCACCCAAAAATCGCATTTACACATTTTAAACATTTACCTCAAAGTCCAAACGTAACTTTTTTTTACTTTGGAACTGAAGCCCTGAGGCTAATGATGCTAATAAACACTGGAACACAATAGTCACCCAAATTAGCTTAGTCATTCATTCATTCATTCATTATCACACCCGCTTAATCCTTATCAGGGTCGCGGTTAGTCCCCTACCCCCTCACTGGGCACAGGGCAGGGCATTACACCATTCAACTAAGCCCAGGACAGGGCGCCAGTCCATCGCCGGGTGACACACACACACGGACAATTTTTAGAGTACCCAATTCACCTGACCTCCATGTTTTTGGACTGTGGGAGGAAACCGGAGACCCCGGAGGAAACCCACGCAGACACGGGGAGAACATGGAAACTCCGCTCAGATGGGGAATCGAACCCAAGACCCCAGCGCTGAGAGCCGAACGTGCTACCGTGCCACCGTGCTGCCCTAGCTTAAGTCATTTTTGTCAAAATACAACCCCAAACTTCTGCATTTGTGATCATGTGACTGACAAGTGGGTGTGGTTTAGGACTCAGTCAGACTTACTGTGAACACACTTCAGACAGCAGCAGGGCTGGTAGAAGACTGATCCTACATAATCACTAAAACTGACTAGCACTTCCTGCTTCAAGATGGCCGACATCATTCTGCTACACAGGTTTTTGTTATTGTTTCTAGTTCACAATAGGTCTGACTGTGTCCTAAACCACATCCACTAGTCTGTCTACCTTCACTAACATCTGGAGGAGGTTTTAGTGAAGTTCTGCTGATGTATTTTGACAGAAACAGCTGGGCTACTTAGATGACTATTAAGATCTAGTGCTTAATTTAAACATAATTTAAACTGAACACAAATTTGGACCATATATGTTGGCTCATATGATAATGCTTACAATACATACACCAGCTGGTATTGAACTGATGATGTAAAGAAATTAAATGATCAGATAACAGTGATGAGATTGTATCTTCAAAATAGTAAATTGAAGTACAGCAAACATTTTATGACAGAAGTTTAAGATTTTGATGCATTAAAACGTTGAATATAAAGTGAAATTGAATGTTTTATAAATACAACTTGTGCTCATTTCATATCACTATATCATATATATATAAACAGCAATCAGCCACAACATTAATACCACTGACAGATGAAGTGAATAATGTGATTAAAGCCGCACGTGAAGCTCTGGGACATATCAGTCAATAAGAGACTCAACATGTTGGATTCTGTAAAGAAATCAGTAAGTCTGCAGACCAGAGACACTCTGATGATGACCACCATGACTGGATCAGAACATCTGAAGCACCAGGACTGTGTGATACTCCTGGTCAGTATCTGCTGACAGTGGCCTTCACATTTCCCAGATCTCAGTCTTATTGAGCATCATTATGATGCTCTGATCTGCAGCGGCTCCACCTCACCTACAGGACTTGAAGAATCAGGCACTACAGAACACCATCACAGGTCTTATAGAGTCCAAGACTCAGTGGCTCAGAACTGTTCTG
>BRDA01002665.1:5849-18586 GCA_036984385.1 Crenuchus spilurus | reverse complement strand
GTATCGGCCAATAAACTCTCCAGATGTTTACAGTTAACCAATGGTCTAATCCGATGTTTGATAACGTTTATTGTTCTCCAAACTGTTCCTGGTTTAGGTGACCTGGTTCTGTGATATCCACATCTTCACTGAGCTGCATCCTGATCTCTGTAGAAATTAACCTTTTATTTCTCTGCCAGTCGATGCCAATTTTAGTGCCAGTTTCTGTATTTCAGGTGTTGGCAGATACACAGTGGTGCTTGAAAGTTTGTGAACCCTTTAGAATGTTCTATGTTTCTGCATAAATATGACCTAAAACATCATCAGATGTTCACACAAATCCTAAAAGTAGATAAAGAGAACCCAGTTAAACAAATGAGACACAAATATTAGACTTGCTCATTTATTTATTGAATGATCCAGTATGACATATTTGTGAGAGGCAAAAGTATGTGAACCTCTAGGATTAGCAGTTAATCTGAAGGTGAAATTAGAGTCAGGTGTTTTACATCAATGTGATAATCAGGTGTGAGTGGATAATAATAATAATAATTATTATTATTATTATTATTATTATTATTATTATTTATTAATATTATTATTTATATTATTATTATTATTATTATTATTTATTATTTATTAATTATTATGTTTAATAAATGAAAATAATTAGATTTTAAAGGCATAGTGATGGAACAGTCCACACAGTCCATATTGTACAATGTTGATGTAAGGTTTAGTCCACACAGCTTGAAACAGGTGTATTTAGAGGTAAACAGGATGATGTGACCGTATTAGTGCTGATTTAGAAGTAAATCTGAAGTCCATTACATTCAATAAACACTCTTTATTATCTGCTTTTAGCCGTAATTACTGTCCAGACAATGTCAAGAAGCCACTTTAGTCCACAGATGCTCATGAATTTTGATGAACATGAAGCTGAAGATAAATATGTAGAACACTGCTTTATGATAAACAGTATCAGCCACAACATTAAAACCACACACAGGTGAAGAGGTTCTTGTAGACATGTTGGAGACACTTAGACAATGTCCAAATACTTATGGTCAGATGACCGGGTTGGAGCATCTGAAAAGCTTGTGTGGTCAGCAGTGGTGAGAACCTACCAACAGTGGCCTCGGAAGGTCATCTGTGAGTTCTGCTTCTGTTACAGTGTAATAACGGAGGAACCCGTTTTGGTGCTGTACAGAACCGACTACAATACATTCATCAGTATAAAGAACTGTTCGGTCATACAAATGTTTCTTTGAGTGTTCATGGTTGTACATACAAACCATTTTCTTTACAAAAGAACCCCTGAAGAACCATCTTTTCAAAAGTGTAATTTTAGCCTTAATATTTTGGCCCATCTTTGACTTTTTAAATTGCGTCATTGAAAGGGTGGCACAGCTTTGCAGCTGGAGTCTTGGGTTTGAGTCCCCATCTGGGTGGCCATGTTCTCCCCATGTGTACAGCAGGTTCCTCCGGAACCTCTCGTCTTGAAGTACACAATCATAGAGGTCTGGTGAATTGAGTGCTCTAATTTGTCCTGGTGTGAGTGTGTATTTGTGTGCCCAGGGATAGACTGCTGCCCTATCCTGGTGCAGTACCCAATGAAGGGGTAAGGGGTACTCACTGTGACCCTGAACTGGAGTCAGATAGCAGCGGTTACCCTGACCCAGTTCAGATAATGGATTGATGGATGGATGGATGGATGGATGGATGGATGACTTAATTAAAAGTTAACAGAATCTTAAATGACGTCTGAAAATATGTTTGTACACTTTGTGGAGATGTTCCAAAAAGCAGGATTTCTAAGTTAGCCAGATAATTTAAGCAAAAACAAGTTTGACTGCATTATTATTAGAACATTTGTTATTAATCATTATAATAAACCACCAATCATCAGCTGTGCACTGAAACTGTCCATATTTATTTAACATACAAGACAAACAATTCATTTCAGCAGGGGTGCTCAATCTTTTACCCATGACTGTATGTGACGTAGGTCACTTCTGTAGACACTTATTGATGTTATTACTGCTGTAGGCAGAGTTTAAGGGTCAGGACAGGTGTTTCTGAGCTGATTGTTCTCAGAAAAGGTGACTGAGCTTATCAACAAACGTCCAGACCTGCATGATCTGAACACACCTGGTGTCATAGTGTATATATATATATATATATATATATAATTGAAATAAGAGTTACCCCATATAACACCTATATCTTTGATTTGATATGCTAAATAACTTTAATTACAGTAATGATTAACACTGATATCATAATCAGTTATTATTAACATTAACTGCACTGTACCACCAGAGGGTGCCATCTGACCATGTATATGCATTGGCCTCCTTAAAGCCCATTTAAGAAAATCCAGTATATCACTGTTACAGTTACATAGTGTATAAAACTCAAATGTACAGGAAAAAGTACCCCAAAGTCATTTTCTCCAAAATCAAATCTTTATTGACCTATAGACAGAAAGAGTCAGTAGTCACCACCAAAAAAAGAGGGAGTATACATGAAAATAAAAAAGGAAAGATTAAAAATATTTATTCCAGCTGTAGTTCTTTAATCCCCTGTGAAGACACAACACACATGACACCGGTAACAGTCAGTCATCATGTTCACAAGCACAGAAACGAGCCGCCACGTCCACGTAAACACAGCAAAATCTCTGAGAGAGAGACACGAGGTGTATAAGAGGACGTGGAGGACACCAGCAGGCAGATTCATGGACAGAAGATAAGAGATGCACAGAAATGTATGGAGACAAACGCTAATGCCTTTATGAAAAACATGGACAATGACAGCAATACAGGAGAACGACCTCCTCAGTCACCTGTACCTACTGTTTCTCAGTGTAATAACAAATACCATATAGAAATTGTTACATAATTGCACATCACAACAACCTTCTCAGATTTTGAGGGTTCACGCTACTCCGAGCTCGGGACATTACGAGGTCACTACAGGTTTCTGTTATCCGGGTTTCGGCACCAATTGCATTTGGAGCAAATCTCGGAGAGTTGGGTTTGGAATAGATAAACTTTAAAAATAAAAACATGCTTTTTGTACAGTCATGACATCTTCAACACTAGACGGAGAAGGCCAGACTATGTTCAAACCACATCTTTTGCCATATCTAGAGTGTATCCAGATTGACTTTTGATAGACTGGACAGCCGAAAACAGCTGCAAATCAGACACAAACAACATTTGAATCTTCATCATATTTGTAGAGATCTGTTTCTGTATGAACACTCTAGATGCTCAAATCAGATTTTGAAGTTCTGCATCACTTGCATCGCAACAAACGACAATGTCAAATCCAGAGTGACAGAAGTTTGCGGACACTGCACCACTCACTGCACAGTGAAGCCATGACTACAGCACAGAGTACTGCAGTGTAAACCAACTTCCTTCATCACTGACATATACTCTCTCTTGTGACGTAAGAATTCTATACCTCCTGTCAAGGATGACTGTTTTGAGGGAGAGATGATGCACCTCCATCTCTCCTGCTTCTGTTCATGAAAGTTACTTCACGTGTGTGGCTACACAGACTGTGTTCAGACCACAGACAAATCAGACTCATGTCCCAAATCAGACCTGTTTAGATGACTGTTCACACTGTTATTAGGAAGAGAGCAGATCAGGTTTGCGTGTCTGAACATCAAAAACCATTTCCTTGAATTGTTGATGTATCAGCGTAAGCATCAGCAAATACAGCTATGCTGGTGCTGTGGCTACAAAGTTCCCAGTTTTGTCTTACATTATATTTAATAATACAAAATAACACATGCACACACATACATACATATGAAATGCTTCAAAAACATAAAATAAAAAAGTTCAATAAAATGAATGATAAAGTAAGATTAAAATAAGATTTAACAGTAAAAATTATAGCATCTTTAAACGTTTTAAGTTTGCGTAGGGCGGCTTTCTGCCAGACAATTGGCTGGAGAATTTTTCAGGACCTGGCAACCTTGTGCCATTTGTGGCACTCTTCTTGGATCCCTGCACTTCCGTCACTCTGGATATGATGTGGTTGTTGTTTCTCAAGTTATGAATGATGCAAAAAGCACTTCAAAATCTGATTTGTGTCCTGACAGATCAGTAGACATCTGATTTTAATTGTATTTCAAATCCAAAATCTGATTTCATGTAGATCAAAAATCATTCTGGATATAATCTAGAAATGCCAAAAATCTAATCTGGTCTAGCAGTCTGGACAAAGCCATAGTTATGCATATGGCATTACCACATTGACCTAAGCAGATGTCTGAACATGCAAATCTGGTCTGATCATCTCAACTGATGTGATTTAGAAACAAATCTGAATTGTCTGCAGTCTGAACACAGCCAAAGTGCTTCATTTCCTTATAAATGCAGTGAAGTTCCATTAAATACATTCAGTTCTAGCTTATACTGAGCCCAGTGTTGAACAACTTAATATCAATCTGATGCATCTGAATCACACTGTCCATTACCGCAGACATGACTGCAGTAAAGGTGGGCTTGGATGGTTTGAGAGTTATCTAATTACAGTATCTGCAGTCAGTTTTTCCTGTAAAGAAGGAACAGTGTGCAACATTTTAAGCTACTAACACTCAAGTTACCATGTTAACTAGTATTAATCACCTGGCAACACTGTAATACCCTCCTGAGACACCACACCATCTAGCTATACCTTATCAATCAATTCACAGACCTTGGCAACAATGTAGCTACACCATAGCAACACTTCAGAGACCTTAGCAACCACCCAAGTACACCATAGCAACAATCTGCCACTGTCTAGCCACTTAGGAACCATATCAACTGACTACCTATACCATAGCAACCTCTTCAGAGACCTTCGCAAAAACCTAGCAACACCTTAGCAACCATTTTATGACCTTTGCAACAACTTAGGTACACATTAGCAATAGGGAGACCACAGCAAACATCTAGGAACACTTTAGTGACCATTTCAGAGATCACAGCAACCACTTAGTAAATACCACAGAAACGATTTCAGAGAACCTTAGCAAGCATGCCAAAGATCATAGTATCCACATAAGTACACCCTAATAACCACCTGGGAGCAACCATCATAGCAACCACTTCAGAGATCATAGAATCCACCTAGATACACCATAGCAACCATGTCAGAAACTATAGCAACCACCAGGCAACATCATAGCAACCACATCGGAGATTCTAGAATCCACCTAGATACACCATAGCAACCATGTCAGACACCATAGAACCTACCTAGCTACACCATAGCAACAATTTTCACAAACACCTAGCTACCCATTAGCAACTGGGAGCCCACAGCAGGCATCAAGGCATCACAAAAGAAACCAATGAGCAGACACTGATTTCCTTCAGTAAACATGTATGTGAAACCTCTATATTTTCATATAATCTCAGTTAAGCTGCAACTCTCTATAATTCAATAATTTCCACAAGCTCCACCTATACACAGTATAGTCACCAGAAAGTTTTAGAACTAGCAAAACTATCCAACTGCTCATCACTGTGTCACTCCAAGAGCAGCGCCGATGAGACAATATATTTATTTTTTGGTTCTTTTTTCAGTATGAAATGACCATCTGTGATACATGATGGTGCGAAACAGATGCAGCATACAGAGATTAGGTTAAACACACTGGAAAATTCCTTTAATTTACCACCTTTACAACTGTTATAGAAGCCAGAGAGGGCACAGTTCATCCACAAAGGGTTCCTGTTATCTGTTTACTCATCTCACATGGTTTGTCCTAACTTTACATTTAGTTTGTTGTTGCATAATGTGTCAGACTCAACAGCGCCATCTTCTGGACACTCAGTGAGTGTGCTTTAAAGTGAACCATCACTAATGGATCCAGAGCTGTAATTATGATCAGGGTTTTGGTTCACATGGATGGTTCCGCCTCCACATTAGTGTCCAGGTTAGAGGCCCGCAAGTGATGGAAAAAAGGGGGTTTGGAAAAAGTCATTAGGGTGGGTCCACTTTTTCCACTGAACGTTATCACAAAAGGAGTCAAAATACAGGCAGGAGTCTCTAATGCAAGTGTGTGTGTGTGTGTGTGTGTGTGTGTGTGTGTGTGTGTGTGAGTAATGTTATCTTTGTTTAAAAGATCCACCAAAGAACAAAATTCACTGATAGCTGAAGGACAAATGCTTCATTTCCAAACTGGGCCAAATCTCTTTATTACTCTTATTATAAATTCTATTATCAGAAACCTCTCACTTATAGCTCCGCCCACTGTCCACTTTATCAGAAACCTCTCACTTATAGCTCCGCCCACTATCCACTTTATCAGAAACCTCTCACTTATAGCTCTGCCCACTGTCCACTTTAGCAGAAACCTCTCACATAGCTCCACCCACTGTCCACTTTATCAGAAACCTCGCACGTATAGCTCCGCCCACTGTCCACTTTATCAGAAACCTCACACTTATAGCTCCACCCACTGTCCACTTTATCAGAAACATCACACTTATAGCTCCACCCACTGTCCACTTTATCAGAAACCTCGCACGTATAGCTCCGCCCACTGTCCACTTTATCAGAAACCTCTCACTTATAGCTCCACCCACTGTCCACTTTATCAGAAACATCACACTTATAGCTCCACCCACTGTCCACTTTATCAGAAACCTCTCACTTATAGCTCCGCCCACTGGCCTTCATTAATGGTCAGGCTGTGATCACAGAGCTGCTCCATTTCAATGAATTAGTTTCCCAGTTTGGATGAAGGGTCTCATCATACAGCAGTGAAATTAAAGCACTTAATCTTCTACACAGGAACCCGTCTAGTATTCATCCTAAAACCCTCCCCTAATGTTCAGCTTTTACTGGAATGATTCCCAGATTTTATACACCTGTTCACGATGTACATTTTCCTCAGTGTTCCCATAAGAACATTTATGTCACACAGAAAATGTTTATCACTACTCTAATCAAGGCCACGTAATGATATTAAAACAATCCATTAACATCATTTTGAGATTTATTCTGTCCTAATATTTAGAGAAACTTTATATTAATGTTAGTCCTGAGAACAGTCTGAGCAGTATACACGATTATACTCCCTCCTGCAATACAGGCCAGCCCAGCACTTACTGTTCCCTTACCCACAATACACCAGTGTACTCTAGTGTTTAATGAGGTCGTTAATGGACTAATATCTCCTACACTAGTGATTAATAATGTTTATGAATGTCGTTAATGGACTAATATCTATTGATTAATAGAAAAGCCAAACCAAAAGGGCTCATCATCTATTCTGTACAGGGAATATTTAGAAGGAAACGTTGGTAACTAGAACCATCACACTATCACTACCAGTGGCCTACAGCTGTGTTTCTAATTAATCACCTAGACTGGCCCACCATAGTTTAATTTGTCCCACCACATACTGGAAACATCACTTTAATGTGTTGATCCTCCCACATTGGCAAAGGTGCACTTACCACAGTCTGGTAAAGTGCTGTGATAAACACTGCTACAGTCTCTATAATGGATCTATAAGGTGGGTGTCTCTAATATAGTGGTCATTGAAGCCAAAGGTCATTAAGATGAAAGGAACAGCAGCTCAGAGTTATAAAACCAGGCCGAACAGCCACGTTCACATGTGGAGAGTAAAATGGCAGCTTTTATATTGTGTATAATAAGTATTATTGTGGAAAACGCTCCCGTGGTGAGCGTGTGCTTCTCTTTAAAAGCTGCATTCGTTTCAGTGCAGAGCTCCCGCTGTGTACAGAGTCCCCTCAGAGAGCCACTTCTCCAAATAAACTCTGGCTTTGACTTTTACAGCAGCTCACATCTCCTTAATCAGCCCACACATCTTTAGTACACTGCAACTACTTAACCCCCTCCCAAAAACAGGGCTGAGGTCATTACTGAAACACTAATTACTTCTTCAAATTCTAATTACTTCAATTAATCCTTTCTGGACAAAGTAATCTCATTTCTGATTACTTTACTTCTGCATTACTCATAACCCCAAAACTCATCTGTACCAAACACAGACTCAGGTATTAGTCCAAAAACAGCCTCGACAAGCACTACTGATCACTAAATACGACTTTAGGAGGATGTTTTCAGAACTAAAAGTAGTGAATGTGCACACAAATCAATGCCACAGAAGAACCACTTTGGTTTAACTAAAGAACCTCTCAGTGGAAGGTTCTGTAAAGACCCAGCTGAGTGTATAAGTGAGAAGGTTCTGGAGATCTACCATCCTGGAGTTCAGATCCAACACTGATAAGTGTTCTGATAAGACTGAAGGTCTCATTACCTGGATCAGGTTTGTTAGATTAAGGGTGGAGCTAAACTCTAGTCCAGAACCAGGACTGAACACACCTGCTCAGGTTCTAAACAAAAACCATCCAGGATCCAGTATTTCTCTGAGAGTACAGTCAGAGATTTGATGAATTTGGACTTTTAATTCAAATGGCCTTAAACGAAAGTCTCCATCCTCTAAACGCGGCATCTCTGACCTCTGACCCAGTTTAGAAATGACCCAGCGGTCCAGCACCGCCGTCATCACCATTAGAGGACCAGTTTTAACATTTTCTACATCACAGACCAGCATCAGACTTATCATCTCTACCTTCTGTCCTCAATTTAAAAGTCATTTTTAAATACATCTCCTTATATGTGAACAATCTTTACCTTTTATCCTCTAATAATAATAATAATAATAATAATAATTATTATTATTATTATTATTATTATTATTATTATTATTATTATTAGTAGTAGTAGTAGTAGTAGTAGTAGTATATTATTTTTATATCATTATTAATTTATTTATTTAATCATATTTTAATGTTTTTTTTGTGTTTGGCTTAAAAAACTAATTTTGTCTTAATATCAAAGCATATTGATGTGATATTAAACTTTTTTCCTCAAGTAAAATGTCCAAAATGTCACTGAGGATAACTTTTCTTAATACACAATCTAAAAGATAAAATATAAACAATATAAAAGATATGAATGATTTTAGACTGTGTGTCCTGTATTAAATTAAAGATAAGATTTCTTCATATTTTAATCACATTTTACTGTAAAATTGTTCTTAGTGGATCTTCTCATTTACTTTTCTGTTGGAACATCAACCTGGAAATGTTTACAGGTGTGTGTGTGTGTGTGTGTGTGTGTGTGTGTGTGCGTGCGTGCGTGCGTGTGTGTTCTCAGCAGTGTGTTGATGATTTTACCCACTGTATCTTGTTCAGTATTTTTGTCTGTGATTGCATGCTGGGAATTGTAGTTGCTTCTTCATCGCTGTCTGACTCACTGCTGGTGATATCATCTTCATCCTCCTCCTCGTCCTCTTCCTCCTCCACCTCCTCCTCCGTTAGCTCGTCTGCTGGCTGGAGCTCCTCGATGCTCTTCAGGACATACGACCACAGACACAGAGAGGATGTTCAGTGAACATTAAACAAAACTGAACCAAAAGTCATTTAAGAACCCTTCAAAAGTTTGGGGACTCGGTGTTGATTTGGCAGACGTTCTTAACCAGACTGATTTACAATATCAGTCGTGTTGGTTGTCTGTAGGTGAGTGTGGAGTTAGGAGTCTAACCCATAGAGTCTTACTGGTGTACCTGCCCGAGCTGGGATGCCTGTTACCCACTACACTGTACCATCCACTTCTGTATATATAACAGACTTATTAGAGTCAGGCTTAGTCTGAAGATTACAGTTTGGAAAAGAAAACTCTAATTGTTTATGATGGCTAAAAGAAGAAGCTGGAGAAGGCCAGTAGAGTGGCTTCTAATGCACTACTGCAGTCATTTCTAGTATTAAGTAATATTATTAAGAATAATAATAATAATAGTAATAATAATAATAATTAATAATAAATAATGCTACTACTACTAATTATTATTATTATAATTACAACAATAACAACAATAACAATAATAATAATAATTATTATAATTATAACAACAACAACAACAACAACAATAATAATAATAATAATAATAATAATTTATTATTATTATTATTATTATTATTATTATTTATATAACACCTTTTACACAGAAATGCAGCTGAAAGTGCTTCACACACTGCTTTGACACAAAGGTAAAAACAACTAAATAAAACGATTAAAATTACAGAATAAAAATTGATGGCTTTAAACATAGAACTGGTAAATAAAAACAAATAAATTATAACCATGTCCATGATAACAGAGTACCAGATGAAGCATGGTGGAGGCAGCACCTCAGAAACCACTAACTGTGTGGGATGTTCTAGTGAAGATGTACTGAGAATGGACTTCTTGCACATTGAGTGCCTCCCATCAGCATTAAGAATGGTTCCCATTGACGCCAGAGGGGATTGATGACTCCAGCGAGTGTTACCAAGCAATCAACACACCACAGTGGACCAGCTGACCTTTATAATGAACACAGGAGCAACGAGGAAAGCAAACACTCCAAGCCCAGAATATATTCATCCATCATCATGGATCACCGCCTGGTATGTTAACACCAAGGTTTTAAAATGTGCCCTAAACATTAGAGGCTGCCAATGCAGTGATGCTAGTACTGCCGTAATTCACTCCTTTAGGTACTAGTGAGAACCTGATCTGCTTTACTTTGGACCAGCTGAAGCCTTGTCATAGCTCACTGACAAAAGAACAAAGTTCACAAGAGTTGTGCAAAGACAAGAACAACTTCCTGAGCTCACAGCTGTGATACTGTCTGTGGTTTGGTTTCGCTTGTGGCAGGTGATGCTATGACATCATGATTAGTGGAAAATGATTATATCAAAGTTCTGGATTTGGAGACGGGAGAGTTTATTGGAAGCCAATAAACAAGAATCATTTGCACCAAAAAGAGCCAGAGGGTGTTTGGGAAGTGTGATACAGATGAGGACAAATGATTGGGATTCACAAAGCTCCTCAAAATCATCCATCTTTGTTTCATGGCATGCCTCTTTTGTGCCGCCCCGTCTCAGGCTTTGAGTGAAGCCTCTTGTGGCCGTTTTCTCTGCTGTTTCGATTTATGGGATGCTGAAGTCAGCTGAAGTCTTAAAGCATTTAAATAAAGCATTACAGTCCTAACACAGCCATAGAACAGCATGAATCATTCTCTCTGTGCTGCTGAAAGGAGACCAGCTTTTGTTCTTTTGGGCTCCATCCTTTGACCTTCTCCAGCATCTGCCCAGCACAGCATTATTTAAACTAAACCTGATCTTCACACCAAACAAGACGCTCTGCTGAACACGAGACTGGTGCTGAAGGTAAACATAAATTATTCACAGACTCTTATTTCATTTAAAAGTAAAAACCACATCCTTCAAAGCAAAGTAAGGTGTCTTCAGACTTCTGATGGGCATATCTGGCTGACTGTTACGTTTTTAATGGAAGCTGTACAAAAAGCAGACGTACCCCATTTTTCACCATCTATTTATGCCTCAGTCAACAAGCAGATCCGGCTGAAACACACCTTATAACTTCAACGAGTGGAGCTCAGGTGAATCACAAAAACAGGCCATTCAGAGCCGCTGTTTTGGGAACCTGGTCTCCACGTATAGACTGAGGAGTGAATGGTATGTTCATACTTTTTATAAAGTGTGTATTCTGTTTTCCATCTGCTCTAAAGTAATTAAGGTAGTGGACCAGGACCGAGACAGCACCGTTCCTGTCACTGGGGTGGAACCCTGAAGTCTACAGCAGCTGTAGTTAATGAATATAACTGTATCATACCGTGTTGTAATGAACTTATGACACTGTCCTGACTCCAGACTTTTACATTAGCTACAGTAGTATAGTACAGTAGTACAGTAGTAGTACATTAGCTTTATGCATTAGCTTAGAACCTTACAGACCAGGTTTGACTTTTAAGGGAATACTGGGAGAACCAGTCCAACTCACCTGTAGTGGGTTAACAGTGATGGTGAGAGCAGAAAAATCCAGATCTTTATGTTTGCTTGTGTGTGTGTGTACATCTGTGTCTTCCTGCATGTGTGTAAGGTAAAGCTGGTAGACACCCAGGACCACCATGACCACCAGGGCGGCGATACACACCACTATCACTATAGTCACTGCATTAGCCACACCTGTAGAGAGAAACAGGTTCAGGTCATGTAGCAAACATTCAAAGACACATCACTTATACATCTTATCACCAAAACTATGTTACAGTTAAAGTAAGAAGACTACCGGTAATGTTACATTTTTTAGTCATTCAACATCCATTTTTTGGATGGGAGATGTGGGGTGTGTGGTCAGTTGAGTGAGGTAGCATAAGGTGGAAAGGATGGTTGCTTGGGGGAGTTAAGATGGTTGGTTGGTTGGTTGGATGAGGTTGAATAAATGTTTGGTTGGATGAGTTGAGGTGGTTGGTTGGTTGGATGAGTTGAGATGGTTGGTTGGTTGAATAGATGTTTGGTTGGATGAGTTGAGGTGGTTGGTTGGATGAGTTGAGATGGTTGGTTGGTTGGATGAGGTTGAATAGATGTTTGGTTGGATGAGTTGAGATTGTTGGTTGGTTGGATGAGGTTGAATACATGTTTGGTTGGATGAGTTGAAGTGGTTGGTTGGTTGGATGAGTTGAGATGGTTGGTTGGTTGGATGAGGTTGAATAGATGTTTGGTTGGATGGGTTGAGATGGTTGGTTGGTTGGATGAGGTTGAATAAATGTTTGGTTGGATGAGTTGAGGTGGTTGGTTGGTTGGTTGGATGAGTTGAGATGGTTGGCTGGTTGGATGAGGTTGAATAGATGTTTGGTTGGA
>BRDA01002664.1:5024-21219 GCA_036984385.1 Crenuchus spilurus | reverse complement strand
GAGAGAGAGAGAGAGAGAGAGAGAGAGAGAGAGAGAGAGAGAGAGAGAGAGACAGACAGACAGAGAGAGACAGAGAGAGACAGAGAGAGACAGAGGTCTCTCTTTCTATTACTGAGTACTTCACTGTCCCTTTGCTGCTGTGACACTTTAAATTTCCCCACTGTAGGACTAATAGAGGATTATCTTATTTGATCTTAAACCCATCACTTCAAATGAATGTGTAACCAGTTAGAGTGTGTATTATGGAAATCTCTAAGTAGGAACTGTCTCCACAAAACCACACCTCTTAAAACACACACACACACACACACACACACACTATAAACTGAATAAAATCTAAAACATGGCCATATTTGTGTTTGTTTTCATTTATCAACTAAATGTGCACAAAATCTCAGTTTTACAAAATAATGATAACCCTGTAAGGGAAGCAGTAGCTGATAAGTGATCAAAATATCATTACTACATTAATGGTAACTCTGTGGGGACAGGGCTGACCTGATAATGAGCACAGCTCTCCACATCATAGTTATCTAAAAGATGTGTCTGTCTTTTAATACACAAAGATTAAAGTTATTTAAATCTTCCTGCTTGAAGCACTTGAAATGGGCCATATTTCTGCTTTATTTATGTTAGCTCTGATGGCAGTTGTTTCTGTTACAGCTGTTTGAGGGTTGGTGTAAAACACTTTGTACCAGCCTCTACAAACAACGTGGTGCGGTGCAACCTATATTGATTTAACTATGCTTAAACCTGAACTTATACACTTAAGCTATAACAATCATATGTTTGAGTTTATACACAGTTTGGTGCAACCAGCCCCTGCTTTGGTGTTACCCACAGTACTTTAAAGTACATGCCTACATACAGCAGTTTACTGATTATGACTATTTACTAATAAAATGTTTAAATTATATTTGCATATATAAGTTTTCTAAAATGCAACAGACTGTGGAATTTAAAAATCAATTTCATATCAACTCCAGATAGCAGTATTGAACCAAATCATATCACACTGTGGTTCAAAAATCACCAAGCTGTTGCCTAGAAGAATCAAAGGATTGAATCATGATGAAACTTGTGATAAGCCTGTACCTAACTTTCATTTAATTACTGTTAAACATACATTATGTATAACAAGTTCATTACTGAAGAGAAAAATAATCAGAAAATTATATACGGAAACAATTTCTGAAATTGAAAGAAGCAAAAACTGGATTGAAACATGTTTTAGATGATCAGCAACATCAAAAAAAATCAAAGTATGACTTTACATATCTACACGACAAAGTTCTTTATTATGAATTATCTTTATGGACAAGTGCATTACTGAACAGATAAATAAATGCAGATAATGACTCACCTCAGCAGGTTTTCTGACATTGCTACTCATGAACATACTCTTGATGTTGTTAGGCTTACTGACAACCATTTTCTTAGCATTCTTGCTCTCCTTTGAGTCCCCTCCTTTACCCGATTTGCCTGTTCACAGAAAAAATGTTGTAAATGGCTAAAATTTTGATTTTGATTATTTTGATACACCTCACAATGGCTGTATTTCCTTGTTTCTTTCATTAGATTTAAACATTACCATGGCCATTATTCTTAGTTATCTTTATTACTTACTTTTAGGTCCTTTTTCCAATGCATTATCCTCCAAATCCTCATCAAAGATTTCTCTGCCATCCTCCACATAGCCTATTCCGTCTGATGTAAGAGACATGTAAAATAAAGCATTACAACAAAAAGAAGTAAAAACACATCTCACCTCCAACTGTCATGTCCATTTCATCCTGGAACTTAAAGCTTATAAACAGGATGCTCAGGTTTATGTATTTAGGGTCCATATACAAATGACATTTGATCTGACTGTGTCTCATTTATAAAATAGCCAGTATCCAAGGATTGTGAGTTTGAATCCCGGTAATGCTGTTTTAAGAATGCCATCGACAGCCGGGGGCTCTCTCTTTGGGTGGACAAGATGGCGCGCTCTCCCTAGCACTATAAACAATGTCAACTGACATGGGCATCTGCTGTGTGATCCATCAGAATTGGGGTTCTTGCGCGTTCCTCCGAGCACAATAGCTACTCGGTGGCAATGTATCACTAGCAATTCAGGAAAAAAAAGGGACTTGACGTCACTGGCATCGGAGGAGGCCTGTGCTCCTGTGCCCCTCCCAGGAGAGTCTGGGATATTGCAAGTGATAGTGACAGGGAGAGTTGATAAAACGGGCAGGTTAATTGGCCACTAAATTACACTGGGGAGAAAATCAGTGGTAACATAAAAAAAGAAATAAAAAATAGCCAATATTAAACTCTCCACATACTTTCAATGTGAATCGCTGTGGCCTTAGCATTAATATTGTGATAATGTCAAAAAGTAACTCAGGGACAGACTTAGGACACATTTTGAAGGTTGAATGGTATAGTGTGAAACCCCATCAATGTTCATATTATACATCAATTCTTTTTTTTTTTTTTTAAGTACGTAAAATTAGTTTGAAACAGGCCGTTTATGTGTAGTCAAGAAGACTCACCATCATCAATAATCCAGTCATCATCCTGCCTCTCTCGCACCATCTTTGAGTACTGCTCTTCATCCACCTCCTCATACACACTGCTGATGTCTTCCACCTGTGGGTGACTCAGACTTTGAAAAATGAAGCAAACACATAGACATCACATAAACAACCCACCTCTCAACTTGTCACTCACCTCATACTTTAATTTCTCACCCATCTTTGCTCTCTTGAGCTGCTCCAGCGCGGACTTGCGGCCCACTTTCTCCCTCTTCTCCCGCCTGGAGCGGGAAGCAGCAATGCCACAACTGTCTGCCCCATCTGCACCAAAAGGTCAATGAGCCATTCAAAATTTACACCACTCATCACTCATATTTACATAATTTTACATGTAACCGAATAAGCCAATATGAGTCCAAACAATCACTTTTCGGATTAGACCTGCAGCTGCAAGGCTAACATACACAACAAACACCAGAAATGAATAGTCACCTAAATAACCCAGTCATGTGTGTAATAATAATAAATAATAATTATAAATAATTATACAATACTTCTCTCTACTTGCAAAGTATTACATACTAGTCCATTTAAAACAGAATAATTTAGTGTGAACTATAAAAACTGACCGACACTAACTAGTTTGTGAGATTTTAATTCATATCTGGATGATTTCAGTTAGTTGACATGGGTTTTGGTTAAGTATTTTTACAGAAACAATGAATTTCAGAGATTATTGCAATATAGTACTTTCATACAACATTCTTCCAGATCCAGTTCTTAATTAAAGAAGCAAAAACTGGGCTGAAAACATTTACAGGATGTTATGAAAGTTAACAAGTGAGAAATATTATAGATGAGTTCTTGCTGAACCATTCCTTTAACTCATTATGCTAAAAGTCATTTGGACAGACGGGACTACCAATTTTAAAAACTCTCTGTATTTACATGAAGCAGGACAAAATGTGTTGCCAAAATAAATGTCGCTGACATGACAATGACTAGCTATGAAATCAAACCTCCTGGATTAGTATTCGGAGAAAAAATACAACGTCAGAGCTCTGAAACTGTGGCAGACAGTCAAAGTACTAATTATCAGACTATTAGCCAATGATCTATATTATATATCATTGCTATTAGCAGTGTTAGCTAACAACTAGCTAGCAGACACATCATGACTGATTAGCCAACTGCTGACCAACTTCTGTATCGCTGATAATGTGAAAGCTCAGTCACTACAGACACATGCAGGTCACTGCTGGACTTTTATCAGCATTTTCATGCTAAATTATGTATTTACATAAACACGAGCGCAGAGAAACTGCTCTGACCTCGTTTGTTGTCGAGTTTTGGTCATACTGCTCATTATGGCATGTTTCACTCACATTATTACGGCTAAACTGTGAAGGATACAGACTTCACTACATTATACACCGAATATATTACACAAAACAATGAAAACCTAACATGTTCAGTCTGTTATTTAGTAGCTAACAGTAACATCAATACTCATCCGACAAGCCAAACGTTACAAGAGTCATTAGGACTAAAGCACAGATTTAAAACACCAGCATAACATTCAGCAAACTACACCAGCAAATACCATAATCCCCGCCGTCCGCATCTTTATCTGGATTTGAAACCGGAGCCATCTGATGGATGTGAATTAGAGATATAAAATAACAGATTTATCAATAAATCTAAAGAGGAAAAACAAAACAACGGATTACGCGCCAAACCTTCCCGGCGAAACTCATAAACCGGAAATGTCGCAAAAACAGAACAACCAATCAGAATTGTTGCAACAACAGAACAACCAATCAGGGTTCAGAGAGAGAGCGAGCGCGCGCGCGCGAGAGAGAGAGAGAGAGAGAGAGAGAGAGAGAGAGAGAGAGAGAGAGAGATGCATTATCTAGCTCTGCCACTAGAAAGCAGCAACGTGCCGATTACAAAGAGTCCACAATCAAAAAATATTGCATTGTAATGTTTAGTCAATTAAACAACCCCGTATTAAGGTATTTATAATGTTTGTAGTTTAGTCCCAGCTAAAGTAAATAAAACATACTCGTTGTGGATGTGGCAATGTGCTTTTACAAAGCAGGATTTCTTAACTTGAAGGTTGTCCAATAGGAACGGTCTGCTGCTCTTTACCCATTGGACAGTTACTTTGAACTAAAGTTACCTGCTAAACTAAGAAATCCTGCTTCATGAAAAATCCACAGACCTGCACAGGATGTCACGAAAGTTTAAATATAAAATATTTGTTTTAATGTGCAATTTTCATTGTGCCATTATAGGTTCTGATGTCATTTATGCGTAAATAATTGTGTATTTATTTATTTATTAAGAAAAAGCAGCACTAGTGTCTCTTATACTATAATAAAACACATTTAGCGAAATCCAAGGGCTTGCCTAATTTTTAGAGGTTTGTCCACAAGAAATGCGAATCTCTTCTTCTACTGGACAGTCTAGACTTGTAATTAAATTAGGAGAAATATAGGAGAAATATTGCTTTGTGTATATGAGAGGATACGTGCGGATGTAGTAATATCGTTGTTTGTATCTCTTATATCCGCTTCTGTTTAACAAAACTAATGCGGTGCGATGGCGCTACAGCTGCCTCGTCCAATCCTCTTCTTCTATGCAAACGAGAGGAGAAGGCGGGCTTGGTGATTGGCCCTCCCTCTGCCTCCTGTTTGCTCGTCTCTCTCTCTTGTTGTGATGGAGCTGATGTCTAGAGGCTGGCAGTGATGGTTAAGTGCTAGGTAGTAAACTATCGTCCTACACTTTGAGTGGGGCAGAAGGGGTACCAGGGAGGGTCCGAGAGGGCCAGAACTGAGAGTGTGGGCGGGAGGAGGGCTTGAAGGAGTTTTGGAGGAGGAAAGCTTCAGCAAGAGTGCGGGGAAAGGCACAAAGCGGCTCGTAAACCGATGCTGATGCTGAGTCAGAGACAGGTGGTGGATCTGCGGCCTTTTTCCTTCAGAGCCTCCAGCCAGCCAACATGGAGGAGCTGGAACACACCTGCCCTCAGCCTCGTACGGTGAGAGATACATTCTCTGTGTTTGTGTGGACAGGGTGGAACAGAGGGAAGAAGGGAGAGGCTGGCTTGCTCGTACAATGACTGATCAGTATTACATCTCTCTGTCAGGGCTGGGTTCTGTCAGCAGCCACATTAGCTGATGTGCCTGTTTATGTGTGATCCCCTGAGTGAGTCTCTGAGTATTATCTGTTATTACCGAGATCCACCTCCTCTCTTTCATGCCATGAAGAGCTGCAGTTTAATCCCCGCCTGTACCAGATGTTGTCTGTTGCAGCTCTGTTAGGTGCTGATCAAACTGCAGACTGTCCTTCTCTGACTCCTCCTCCTCACCTTGGGCGTTTGGCTCCTCAGCATCCTCTGAGCACTGGTTTGCTGATACTGTGGAATGATTATGTCCTTCATCCACTGGATTTGTCATGTGCAAAGCAGTGCTCAGGGATGCTAGCTAATGTGTGTGTGTGTGTGTGTGTGTGTGTGTGTGTGTGTGTGTGTGTGTGTGTGTATATATATATATATATATATATATATATATATATATATATATATATATACACACACACAGACGTATGACAGTTTACCTTTTTTAATTAAATTATGAACACATATGTACAAGTACTATTACTATCTTACACAGAACGTTGTCACAACTACACAACTATAGTTGCACCTAGTATCAAATATTTAAAATATTTATTTATTATTAGCATCTTTTTACTGTATTTTCCTGATTAGATTAGATTCAGCTTTTTGTCAATGTGATCTGCACACAACAGAATTTGGCCTTCACATTTAACTTATCCGTGCAGTGAAATACACACACTAGTGAACACATTAGGCTGTTAGAACATGTGTCCAAAGTGACCTGCAGCCCTATCCATGGCGCCCGGAGAACAGTTGGGGGTTTAGCTGTCTTGCTCAAGGGCACTTCAGTCATGACCTATCCGAGGATTGAACCAGCAAGCTTCCGGTCACAAGACCAGATCATTAACGGCTGCCCCAGCCATGAATAAGATGGGAATATGAATTTAACCTCTGCTTTTATCCTATCCATGCACTGAACACATACACAGATTAGTGAGCATGCACACACTAGAGGGAAGTGAGCACACACATGCCCCTCCCATCCTTGATGCCAAGGGAGCAGTTGTTTTGCACCACAGGGTCTCTTTTTTAAACTGAAGAGGTCAGTGTGTATTATATTTACATAGAGATTAAACAAAAAACACATATTTGTTAAGCTGAAAAATTTGTAAACATGTTTGTGTCCAAACATTTGAAAGACAATGATGACAGTTTTTAATTCATAGTCAGAATCATGATTTGGTTTTGAGTATCATGATGCTACACTTTCTATGTATCAATATCAAAATCAAAATGCTGGTATTGTGACAACCCTGGTCATAATGTTGTGTTCGGTCTTGAAGCGTTGCTATAACATTGTCAGAGTAACATAATAGAGTTTGCCTACTGACAGCATTGGAACATTGGGTACCATGTAGTGGGCATCAAAACAATACATTGTCACAAAAATATCACTAAAACTGAAAATAGGTCAGGGTATCCTGTGTGTTGGTATATGGTATATCAGTCAGACATTTCTGTACTGTAAAGCACACAGAAGTGGTCTCAGTGGAAGTCTGTATTGCAACTGGGTGCGTTTCCTGTTGTTACATGATTTGGCACTCCCCCAGGTATGAGTACACAGCTGCTCACCATCATATAAACTCTGTGATGTTACTAAAAAGACTTCAGTGAAAAAGACAGTTAATGAAATATATCATACTCTAGTTACACCTCAATGTACTGTTTCTTATTCATCATCACTGTATCTGACTTTCATAATATTGCATATAGTACGTATGCAACATGCACTCCAATCATTATAGAATTTTGTATGATTTTTTTATTTTTTATTTATCATTTCCATTTTTTTATGTGTCACTTGTAATCCATCAAAATCAGAATCGTCAGATGTTATGCCAATTTCTGGCCAATGTGTTATAGTTTTTTTATGTAAATATCACAAAACAGGTATACTCAGGCTGTATTCAAATGCTGCTGAAAGACCTGTGCCAATTAAGTATGACTCATTGTGCTAAAAAGCCAGTTAATGTCTCTTGGTGCTGTTTACCCGTATTGTGAATCATGTTACTTAAATAGGCAGCTGATGTTTGTTTAAGAGTTTAAAATGCCAGGCCAATTTCAAAGCTAATAGTGTTATTAATGTTGCAATTTGTGCTAATGGAAAGTAAGGTAATGGGTTGTTTGTGTTCATGTAGCCCACATGTTGGCTTCAAGAAAAAAACAATTGTGTAAAAAAAAAACTAGAATAAACAAATTAGAATAATTCTATTTCAAAACAAAAGCAAATTAGAATGTACTTGTGCAAAATAGGGATATAAAACATTTAAATTGAGCCATGGACCATACACATATCTAAACTACGTTTATATTTTAAACAAGATTGTTATGATACAAAACATAATGGCAACATGTAAAATGTATGCTGGGTTTGATATTATTAACAATAATGATGTTTTTTGCAATAACATAGTAAGTTATGAAAAGGATGAAAGTACATAGTCCAGAGAAATAGTTCACAAACTTTACTTTCACTTTCAAAAAAACATTCAGCACTGACATTGAAAACTCTGAATGGCCACCATTAATAATGCACCTGGGCACAGTGACACATGCTGTACATCGGGCAGGGTCATTTGCTCACCTCTGCCTCCCAGTGTAGTTGCCAGATACAAAACATAATCAACACAGAAACTGAGAAGCACCTAATTGATGTGTGACTCTATGAAATTGGGAGATTACATTAGAAATTACCAATTGGGAATGCAGGCCAGTCTTATACACATCACATTAACTGTTCACTAGTGTTTTAATGCATTGCACAGCATGCTGTGATGTCATTTTACTCATAGCATATAGCCCTACTTACAGATTTACCTTAAATATCACATTAGCAGCTGCTGGGTTGCCTATAGAGATATCTGCCAGCTGCCTTTGTGTAACATTTCTATGCTCTCCTCCTGTTCTCTATTTATGCTCCTCATTCCGCCTCTAAAGCTAACCTAGCAGGAAGATTGATTTGTCTGAACTTCTTGCCGCTGTCATGTTAGTGTTTGCCTGTGTCTCTTTTTTCTTCCCTCATGCTACTGTAAGTTATAATGGTCCATCATCAGACCCTGACTTTCACAGATAACCTGTTAGCAAGAAAATCAATAGCCATCATAAAGAGATTTTAACTCGTGATCAATAGTCCAGTACATTTCCATTAACTTATGCATTGGGGAATCACTTTAGAGTAGGTAAATGTAGCAAAAACACAGGACATGTGCTAGTTGGACCTTACAAAGAGCTTTCTAATACAGACAAGACATTCTGGACACTCTTTACCTAAAGTGTGTTTCACTGTTAATGAATCCTGGTTTAATGGATACAAATTCTACATTTTCTAGTGTTTTACTTATTTCTCTCTAACCACTTATTTTTGTACCAAAACTAGGCATGACCCAAAGGCATATGACCCAAAGATGGCGGACTTAAGGGACATGGTATTCATTACATAAGACTTGAGACATTTCAAATGGTCTTGACTTTTTATAACATATTTGTATATTTCTACAACCCCAAAATCAGAAAAAAATTGGGATAGTATGGAAAAACTGCAGTGGTTCTTACATTTTCTTTGATTTTTATTTCATTGCAGACAAGATCGTTAATGTTTTGTCTGATCAACTTCATTTGATTTGTTAATTTACATCAATTTGTACGTTTCATGTTTGCAATACATTCGAAAAATAGTTGGGACAGGGCAGATTAGGGCTAGAAATGCAAGCTATCATGGAAAGCGCAAAAACAATAAACTCCAAATTTATGGACTATGTTGTTAATGAGGGTAATAAGGTCTAATGTTCAAAAATCAGTGACATGACCACCACAACATCTAACTTCATCCACAAAGAAAAGTACATGACTGTATTTTTAGCTAACATGGTAATTGGGTGAATAGTAGCTAGAACACTAACATTATCTAGAAAGCAAACATTAGGTTTAAGCTATGTTAAACTTGGCTTCAAATTAATGATGCATATTACTGAGAAGACAAAACTCTTTTGTTTCTTTTGGTCAATAAAAAATTCCTTTGGACCTCTGTTTCCAGCTAAAACAGCACAACATTTAATTGTTTTATTCTTTCACTCCCATATCAATAACCAAACTGTCTGCAGTAACAACACTCTTTATTACTGTAGTGTGAATGGTCTAGCTAAACTGGTGTAGGCCAAATGGGCCACCATATGTAAATGTGCTCATGACTGCAGCCATGTTTTTAGCTGTTAGCTTAGTTTCTATACATGTACAGTATGGACTAGGGATTGTGCATTTGAAACATTTCAAGAAAGCAGAGGAAATGTAGTTTTCCAGGGTTTGGGTGCTTTGATCTTGGCCTCTACAATGGGTCCAGTAAATATGGTCAGGATGGCAGTTGTATCGCAGTAATAATCCAGTCTTGCTATAGCAGCTGATCAGTGACTATGTATAAGACATTTTTTTCCTAACACCATTTTTCTTCTTTCTTTAGACTCTCACAGAACCTGCTATATTTGCTAAGGAGACAAGCTGTGAGTGTCAAGCACCCCATGAGAAACTGACTGTTGAACAGGCCCGACTTGGAACCCCTGGTCAGTTTACTTTTCTTACTCTTCTGTCACCCTCTTTATATATTATCTAATCTCCCCTCCACCCATTCAGAAAGCTGATGTAGCTCTTGGAGTAAGATGAGTTTTGCCCCCCTCTGGGGCAGTAATGGGTAACCCAGTGAGAACAAGGAGCTTCTTGGCTTTCCTTTTCAGACTGTGACCCAGATTCTACCATTCATGCTTTATACTTCAGAGAAACCTCTCCACACAGGCCTGTCAGAGTCTTTATAAGAACATGAGTAAAATGGCGTGGAAGGAGTGTGAAAAATCCCTATTTAAGTAAAAGTTAGTATAGTTAAAATTTACTTGAGTATATGTCAAAGTATGTATAAAGCAAATAACTTCAGAGTAAATAAAGTATTTTTTTAATAATAATTTTTACTTTTTTGCTTATTCATATTCATATTTACACAATATTTGACAAATGCAGAGAATAAAGGTTGTTTACTAATTCCAAAGGGAGGATCTAAATATAATAAACAGTCCAAGGTCCACAACAGAACAAAGCATAAACATAGACAGAGGGCACCAATAAGAATAATGTCAAAACGAGAGTCAGAAAACAGAGCAAGATAAACGACAGAATATGCTAAATACAAAGACTCAGAAGTCTATAGAACACTATGAAACTGGATTCTCTACAGAACAGGAAACTCCAGGAATCAGGATAATCTAATAAACAGAATTACACATTAGACTAAACTATGAAATAGACTCGCTAAAACTTGAAAGGACAGGAACAAGGTAGAGGTCATAAACAAGTGAGGGTGGAATATGAAAAGTCAAACGGGGAGTAATGCTTGGTAAGGCAATGGTAGGTTGGCAAAACTTTGCAATGAACTGAACTGATAATGAAGGATTTATAGACGAGGTAATGACACATAAACTGAGAACAGCTGAGACGGGAAAGCAAACATAGAGGGGTCCTTCTGGGATTGTTGGTAGCGTAGTTTAGTAGGAGCGGGAGAACTACAGGATAGGCGAGAGAAGTGAGTGCTGAAGGGAAATGGAGTTCTTTCCCTCTCTCTACACTGTTCAATTTAAACTACTTTCTTTTCATTGATCTAATAGCTGAAGTGCACTATTATTATCTATCTGTAACAGTAAAAAAATATGAATATAAAAAATATAAATTATTTAAGTAACAAGGTAAAAATAACTTGATTACAAGTAAATTTATTCAAAATGTATTCACTTACATTTTATTTACATTTATTTATTTATCATTTAGTTTGACTTTCCACCACCTACAGTTGAAGGGAGGTTTTGGTTGGTAGGAAGGTTAAAAGTCTGTATTTCCAGTATTTTAGGACAAGGGGACAATAGTGTAAACTTGTTTTTTTATGTAAAGATTTCTGATGTAAGTATTAAAGACAGCACAAAACAAAAATGAGCCATAGTGGAGCATGGCATAACATTAAACTTTCTTGCTGATTTTGCTGTTTATTTATCTAATTTTGTCAGTTTCTACATTTTATTATTTTCCTCTCCACAGTTGACCGGCCTGTGCGCATCTATGCAGATGGAATCTTTGACCTTTTTCATTCTGGTCATGCTCGTGCTCTGATGCAGGCCAAGAATCTCTTCCCCAATTCATATCTTATAGTTGGAGGTACAGTTTCATGTTGTCACAACAGGTGATCATTTGATAAATGTTTGTGCTTTATACTGTGAATTATAATAACATGCTGAATTGCATGTGTGTTTTGTGTGTGTGTTTAGTGTGCAGCGATGAGCTCACTCATAAGTACAAGGGCTTTACAGTGATGACCGAAGAAGAACGGTATGAAGCTTTGAGGCACTGCCGTTATGTGGATGAAGTGGTCCGTGATGCACCGTGGACGCTCACTCAGGAGTTCCTGGAGAAACACAAGGTCTGTTCTGAAGCAAATGCTTCTGCAGGTTTTTCAGAAATTTAGCTCCTCATACTTTTCTAAAAGCTTGCACAAAAAATGTATATTCTGGTATAAAGTGACATGCAAAAGTTTGGGCACCCTTGGTCTAAATTTCTGTTACTGCGAATAGTTAAGTTAGTAGAAGATGAATTGATCTCCAAAAAGCATCAAGTTAATCATTTTCAGCCAGATTAGTGAATTTTTTTGTTTTATATAGTTTTAGAGGGGCGGCACGGTGGCTGAGTGGTTAGCACGTTTGCCTCTCAGCGCTGGGGTCTTGGGTTCAAGTCCCCATCTGAGCAGAGTTTCCATGTTCTCCCCGTGTCTGCGTGGGTTTCCTCCGGGGTCTCTGGTTTCCTCCCACAGTCCAAAAACATGGAGGTCAGGTGAATTGGGTACTGTAAAATTGTCTGTAGGTACGTGTGCGTGTGTGTGTGTCATCCAGCGATGGACTGGCGCCCTGTCCTGGGCTTAAATGAATAGTGTAATGCCCTGCCCTGCGCCCAGTGAGGGGGTAGGGGATTAACTGCGACCCTGATAAGGATTAAGCGGTTGTGATAATGGATGGATGGATAGTTTTAGAGTGAAAAAGAAAGTATGCATCATGCAAAAGTTTGGACACCCAAAGTGATTTGAGCTCTAGATTACTTTACCAATGTTTGAGATGTCTTAATTATCCTGTTAGGGTTATGAGTTATTCACAGTCATTGTTAAGAAAGGCCAAGTGATCCAATTTTCAAAGTGGTATAAGCACTCAGATTCCTCAAACTGTTCCCAGCAATCAGCAGACATACACAATAAAAAAATATATGTCCACATAGCAGGAAAAATCTATATATCAATTTACTGATACTGCTATCCTTTCATATATTTACTACTGTGCCTTTAAGACTGATATACATATGTAAATGAACTCTGTTTTGATTGGCCCTGTATTGTGCCTCTCCTCATAATATGCCTCAGTAAGAGGATGTGTGTAAATACATTTTTGTGACATCTCCAAAAAACCAAAAAACTTTTTGCAGCATAATTTCAGTACCTGAACCTTATGGACCGAAAAGTCAAATTTAACAATCTTGTATTAGCATGTATGGAAACCTGACATTGGCCGCTGAACTGAATAATCAGATCTTGAACGCACTGTTTCACTTGTTCTCAGATTGACTTTGTGGCACATGATGACATCCCATACTCCTCAGCAGGATCTGAGGATGTGTACAAGCATATTAAGGAGGCAGGTGAGGAAAAACTCTTTCCTATGAGTGTGTATGTTGTTTGGGTGTGTGCACATGTACGTATGTGTGTGTCAGGCCTTGTCTAACATGTGTGAGTGTCTCAGGTATGTTTGTGCCCACTCAAAGGACAGAGGGGATTTCCACATCTGACCTGATCACCCGTATAGTGAGGGACTACGATGTCTATGCCAGACGCAACCTACAGAGAGGATACACAGCGAAGGAGCTGAATGTCAGCTATATCAATGTAAATACCTCCCCTTTCTAACACATTCAAATATAATCTGTTTATTATAATGATCAAAATTTTCCCTACATTTCTCGTGTTTTGTTTTTCTCCACTGATGCCCGCTAATGATGTTTGTTATAATTTATGTTACTGTATCTTTAAGATTAATACACTCACTGGCCACTTCATTAGGTACACATACTTTGTATCTACACTCGTCAGTGGCAGTTTCTGATATGGGCGGTATGGGCAGGTGCCCAGGGCGACATGTTGTCAGGGGTGGCATGACCAGCCGGCCCCGACCCCACCAGGTTGTGTGAAGCGCCCTTGGGATGATTCCAAGAGCCGCCCATGCGTGTTGGTGTCTCGAGGTCATGCACCTCTGAAGGATACTCTTGTGATACATCTATGAGAGATCATAAAGATACACAGATGCTTTCATGGGGAAAGAAGAGACTGTTTGTAAAAAAAAAAAAAGCATCTTTGCACCTGTTACATTAAAAATAAAAATACTTATATGTAAGCAACAGTATTGTTACTATTCTTATAAAGTGTTTATAGAACTATAGTATAAACATGAAAAAACAATAGTTACAGTATATAGTTATACTTAGTATATTTATATATAGTATACTGTATATATAAATGATCAGGAGCCCCACAGAGTAGATATTGTTTGGGTGGTGGGTCATTCTCAGCACCGCAGTGACACTGATGTGGTGGTGGTGTGTTAGTGCATGTACATGCACAATTATTTGTATGACAATTAAGTGTCAGCTAAGATGTCATTATCATGACAGTCCTACTAATGTCCTATAGGCCAGATAAACTGATATATGTAAATGTAAGTTTATGACATCAGAAAAACAGAATTTGAAATGGGCTGTTTTTGCTGCATTGCTTCCGTATATGAACTCTTTGGAGTAGGATTTTTTTAAAGTTTGAAGACTTTTACATACTACATCAAACTTTTTTATGTAAAAAAGTAATGAGCTGTTTTTTGGTATGGTCTCTTTAAGTAACTTTGTGAAAATTCAAATCTATGAATTTTTCCTTTACTTAAATGAAGAGGTGACCAGTACTGGTCCTGGAGATCTGCCACACTGCAGAGTTGACATCCAACACACCTGACACTGATGTTCAGATGACTCTGTAGGTTTTCATGCCCTGGATCAGGTGTGTTTAAGGTTGGAGCTGAACTCTGCAGGGTGATGGGTCTACAGGACCAGGATTGGACATGTTTTCATTTTGATAAGGATGTGCAGAGAGTTTGCAACAAATAAATGTCAGAGAGCAGCTTCTGATCTGAATTTGTTTGATCTCTGACCGTGTTCTGGATGATCCTGGCAGGAGAAGAAGTATCGCCTGCAGAATCAGGTGGACAGGATGAAGGAGAAGGTGCGGACGGTGGAGGAGAAGTCCAAGCACTTTGTGTACAGAGTTGAGGAAAAGAGCCATGACCTCATCCAGAAATGGGAGGAGAAGTCTCGCGAATTCATTGGGAACTTTCTGGAGCTCTTCGGGCCTGATGGGACATGGGTAAGCCTGTGTTCTCCAGTACCTCTGAAAGAATCTGCACTGTAGGGCTCGAGGGCTTAAGCTCGTCTTTATCCTGCAGTCACATGGGCATTTAAGAGCTGTTTTTAATCAAGCAAGTGCACTGGAGTAAAAAATCTAATCTGCTGAAATTACGGACACAGAGTAGCCCAGGGATGTCAAGCTCGATCCCTGGAGGTCCTCAGTCTAGCGACGGGCATTGTAATCATTTTTGTTCTTTGAAGACAAAAGGTTTTTGAATAGTCCAAGAATGAATGGTTTAGTTTTGATTGCTGTATTTATGTTCTATGTGTATGATTTCACACACTACCAGTTACAGAATAACTTGTGAGGCATATGTTCTACTTAGCTCAGATATAATCAATCAGTCGAGACCTTTTCGGAGTCCAAGCTTTGCCTTTTTAGTTTAGAACTGGAGCTGTGAGGTAACATAAACACTAGAACTCAGTAATCACCTAAATAGCCCAGTTCTTTCCCTCAAAACATCTCCGAGAACCTAACGTGTAATACACGTTCAAGACAGAGTATGATTATCTGAATTCTGTGCCCACCATCTTAGTCAATCAACTCAGAGTGATGTTGATCTACAATCAATTTGATCAATAACGGCTGTCATAAATACAGAGGAACTGATCCAACATCAGTCTTTAACCGGACCTGCCGCCGCCTTACTTCATACTGTGTCCTGAACCTTACTGGCTAGCAGTGTTGGGAATGTTACTTTAAAAAAGTAATTAGTTATAGTTACTCACTACTTGTTCAAAAAAGTAACTTAGTTAGTAACTGAATTACTCTATAATAAAAGTAACTCATTACCAGGGAAAGTAACTATTTGCATTACAGTTAAAAAAAGTTATTTGTCAAAGAATAAGGATTTTTTTGAAAAAGCAGTTTTCAGTCAGTTGAAATGAGTAGATCAGAAAGGTGTTTGTACATAACTTTTGATATTTATTGCACATCAACAGACCAGTGCAGGATAAAATCCTTTAAAATACCAAATCTTTTTAA